>ML783709.1:433806-449400 GCA_009831015.1 Picea engelmannii
AAAATAGCGTTTCCAGTCGATACTCCTGAAGATAGTCTGGGTGAAGGTGTCAAAGTAATATCGGAAAATTTCAAAATCTGTTACAACACCTTGCAATTATGATGCTCTGTGCACCTTTCCTTACACTCTGAGAGGTCTCCATGGCGCGAACGGTGTGTAATCTGCGTACAGTATATCCAACAAATGTATAGGGGGGGAGTTTTGAACAAACTGGAGTGACAAGGGAAATTGCAAATAGAGTTAGGACCTGGTTCTACGACCGGAGAAAACGTCGAACATCCGAGATTTATAATGAGTTGGATAAGAGAGGAAATCATGTTGGAGGACAGTGAATTCATGGCAACGAGATGTTTCAAGTTGAGTTGCAGGTTTTCTATGGCAAATCCCCACATGTAGGATACAGGTGGTAAGGCTTGCTAGGCATGTATGATACGAACGCCACAATTTTTCATTCCCTCGGCCTTCATGATGAACTGATAATAACATGTTGTACTTATCGATGAGACCTCCATTAACTACTTGACTTGACCTAGGGACGCAGAGACTGGGTTCTCAACAGGACTCGACTCTTTGGAAAATGCATACTTGTACTGCTTATACAAGCTTCAACTCTGACATCCCTTCCCGTTTCCAAGGGTCAACCAGCCACTTGCTAACCTCGACCTCATGGGGTTACATACTTGATTTCACATGTTTGGGCGCATGGGTCACAACGTGAATTAAAACTAACTCTAAATGGAAAGAAAAATGGCAACGCTAACAGTTGGCTCCAATGGGGATGATATCATCCCCGTGAGGTAGCAAAGAATAGTAGACCAGGTGCTTGACCATTGGGATTTATTCGACTTTCAGACACTGAGGGAAATAAATGACGAACATAAAAAAAACTAAACCTATCGACGTAACTTCTAAAACATCAGCATAAACTTAGGGCCTTCACTTCGAGCTTCAATTTTCTGTTGACCTACTAACTTGACACAAAAGAAAAATGAGTATTTACAATGACAAATGACTTAAATGAATTTTATTTCGTTAAGTAATGCTTGAGGAACCTATTGTTTACAGGCCCCCAACCAAGGCATTCTCCATCTAATCCTTCCAGGAAATAAACATTGTCTCTGTAGTATGCGCTGATTTTGAAAGGACCTATCCAAAGGTGGTCTAACTTCCCGTGCTTCCCTTTACCTTCATTTCTCATGCCCCATCTCTGCACCAAATATTCAACCTGAAAATATTCCTTCTTTGAATGCTTATTGAAAGCCTTCTTTATCTTCTCTCGATGGAGCTGTGATCGATCATACACCTACTCTCTCTCCTGCTGCATGTGAATTAACTGATTAATTCTCCTCTGCGCAGCATTTGGCACGGCCTCCTGTTCTTGCAACAGCTTCCTGATGGGAGGTCCCAGTGATGTAGGGAAAATTACGTCTGTTCCGTAAACGATCTAGAAAGGCGACATTGATATAAACTTCTTGGTGGTAATCTGATCTGCCCACAGTGCGTAGATAATATTTTTATGCCAGGATCTCTTGTTTTGTTGCAGGAGTCTTTTGAGGATCTTGTTCAGGCTCTTATTAGAGGATTCTAATAACCTGTTTCCTTGTGGATAGTATGCCATGGAGTGCCCCAGGGTTATATTATAATCCTGGAAAAATTTCTCCATCCTCTTAGACTTGAATGCAATTGCATTATCTGTAATGATCTTAACGATACACCCAAACCTCGACAAGATGTTCGTCTAAAGGAATTGGATGATGATTGTGTTGGTGGCTTGTTTCATGGGGATCGCCTCTATCCATTTCATGAAACAGTCGGTGGTCGTGAGTATCCATTTGTGTTGTGCAGAGGATGGAATATTGATCTCTCCTATGAAATCTAGAACCCACTGCATGAAAGAGGCTTTGACTGAGATTGGATTTAGTGGCAGGGGCTGCAACTTTCTTCTTTCGTTGAAAATATGACATTTGTGGTAGCTGGAGACCTCCTTATATACGCCAGTGAAAATTGTAGTTCAGTAATAACCCACCCTCAGTATTTTGTGCATGGTGGTATTCCAATAGTGGTGTCCTCCACAATCTCCTTTGTGAAATTCTTGTATGGCCCGCTTCGCGTTGTCTTCCGGCAAACATCTCAACAATATTCCCCTAGGGTACTTCCAGTAGAGTGAGTTGTCCAGGATGCAGAACTTAACTGCTTTAATATTGAGAAATCTGGCCTTAGTCTTACTCACGCCCATAGGGGCTTGGATATTCTCCAACACATAGATGATGTCCACATACCATGGCAAATCAATGAACTATCGAGGCACCTGCACAGTTTTTTCTTCTTTGGGGAATTCCGAAAAATCAACAATGAAATTCATTCCTACAGCGTCACAGTCCGACTGCGCCATTAAATTTGTGAGACCCTGACCTTTGATCAGCTTTGTAGGCTTTATTTCAAGATCGTATTCTAACATGGCCGCTATCCACTAGCCTCTCCTTCCTTCCGGGTCAATTTGAGTCAGGATATTTTTTACTGAACTACTGGGTACACAAGCAATGACATGGGAGTGCAATATGTATGTCTTGAACTATTTCAAGGCTTTCACTAAGGAATACACCTATTTTTCCATAATGCCATACCTTAGTGGAGTGTCGCACAACGTCCGACTGAAATAGGCTATGGGTTTTTCGAAATCTTGTTCGTCTTTCTGTAGCAGCACGCTGACAATAATGTGTTCTGAGGCGAATGAAAACATGAGGAAATATTTTGTAAAATCCAGGCTGGTTAGTATAGGAGATTTAGTCAGTGCCACTTTTATATCTTCAAAAGACTTCTTGGCCTCCAAGTTCCACTTGATCTTGTTTCCCTTCCTGAGCATGCAAGTTATATGTTTTATGATTTCCGCCAGGTTTGGGATGAATCTCCTCAAGAATTTTAACTTTCCCAGGAAGGATTGCACCTCCTTTTTATTGCATAGGGTGTTGATCTTTAGGATCCCTTCAACCCTGTCGGGGTCTATCTTAATTCCCTCCTTGGAAATGATGTGCCCCAACAACTTTCCTTCTTCCACCACTAAGTGTGACTTCTTTGGATTCAGTGATATGTCAAACTTTCTGCACTTTTGGAAAACCCTTCTCAGGTTCTCAATATGTTGTTTATCAGAGGAAAAGTACACTGTGATGTCGTCCAGATAAATCACCATATGTATTTAATAATTACATTCATCGGAAGCACTAAATTCCTTTTTTTTCCAGCTGCAACTGGAAGGAGGCTCCAACCCCCTAGTTTCTCAGGCTACAACCTGAGGGAAGCTCCAACTCCCCAATTCTTTGGCTACAACTAGAAGGAGTATACAAGGCCCTAGGTTCTTCAGCTACAACCGAAAGGTGGCTACAACCACTTGTCATTTCCTTGTCCAACCACCCTAAAATATAAGTAGAATGATGGAACCAATGTCACAATATCACTGTGAGATATACTGCTATAAACCTGTACCAATCAACCTGTAATCAACATGTACCATAAACAAGTGCATCAACCATGCACCAAACTGTACCTCAACCTGTACCATCAATGAGTGCATCAACCATGCACCAAATATGTAACAATCATGCATCAAATACATATAAACTATGACTCATCAATATGTACCAACATCATCAACTATACGCCTCATGTATGTGCCAACTCATCAACTACTTGTCTCAACCATGTACCCAACATGTACCTCAACCAAAATCCCTCATCAATTTAATCCTTCAAATACAATTTGTAACTCTATAATAGACATGGTGTATATGATCACATACCTGCAAATATTCCTTAACTTTAACAAAAAGAGACTAGCATTTTCATCAAACTTTACTTTAGTCTCACATTACTAATTTTGGATTAGTCAACAACCCTAACTTGAAATAATCATAACTATGTATCGATAGTGAATAAAGATATGAAAATAGTACACAATGTTCTTCAGTGTCTTTTATGCAAATCCTCCAGGTTTCACTACTTGAAACCTCTCAGAAAAGGACTTATAGCAAAAATGACATACCTTGTTGAATTCTTTCTTATTCTAGAGAGAAAAATTGTAGAGCATACCCTGCATGGAATGTTGTTGTATGGATATGAAAATGGTACAAAAAATACTAAAGACTGTACTATAACCAATACATTTGGTCTTACTTAATTTTTATCTTTTATGAAGTTATGACGTTTTTACCTGAAACAAATGTTTTAGACTAGTTTCAGGACTAGCCACAAACCCTATTTTCCACAAAGTGTAACTCCAAAAATACAATGACCCACAAGATGAAATTTTTATCACAACTACTTGGATATGTTTCCTCAATGACCTCTAGATTTTGTGGTCTGAATCATTCTATTAAAAAAAATTATTTTGAAAATGGTGAGATGACCTGTAAATAACATACCTTAGAAAGCATCATCAACAAAATTTATCCTCCCTTGAATTTCGGCCTACTTTGCTTCACCTTCACTCTGAAATTCACCTTAGATATCCTTTGGTTACCTCAGTCACTTGTAGATATTCAATATGCTCAAGTGTAATTAAAATGAGAGACCCTTGCCTCTTATTTATACTTTTATGTAGTTTCCTCAAGGAGTTACCTTCTAACCATCTTAAACCACTTTCCTTATTTTAGGGCTAACCCACTTCTAACCACTTGTCCACTTAGTAATTTCTCCATTAACTTTGTTATTTAAATAATTTATTTTGTATCCACTTTGACTTATAGTACACTCATCACTTCACTTTATTATTTAAATAATCTCTTCTTTGCAACCACTTTGTCTACTTTGACCTTTTGGGGAATCTAGATGACTCATGAGGGTTCTCCAACTTCACATGGCCATAACTCTCTAACCATGAGGATTTATGTGACGTTCCACATACCACCGAAAATGGAATGAAATGTATTATCCATCTAGAATATTCTTACCTTCAAATATGTTAAAACTCATACCATTATACATCAAACAAACTTGGGTCCATTACCCAAACCTTCGTGCTACTGGAATTCGCTACCGAAATTTCTTCAAGGGTTGACATCAATGACAACCAAACCAAATAATCAACATTTATCCTTTGAGGGACATTAGAAGAATTTAATTCTTCGATTTGTAGCATCATTCATAAGGAGGAGAGTTCCAACTTAGTAGGAAGAATGGTTCCTTGACCATAAACAAGTTTGAAAGGGGTGCAAATTGTGCTTACTTGGTGGCGGTGTGATCTTCCCAAAGGGAATAAGTGAGGAGGGTGTGCCATTGATGAGGCTTATATTCAATGAGCCTTTTTATGATCCTAACCAACTTTTTGTTAGTATACTCGACTTGCCCATTTCCTTGAGGGTAATAAGTTGATAAGGTGAAATATTTGACCCCTAGTTTAGCTAAACATTGAATCAATTTAGCAGAAATGAAAGCAGGACCATTATCTGTAATAATATCTAAAGGAATGCCAAATATGGAGAAGATATTAGTTTCCGAGAAATAAATTACATGTTCATCCTATGAGTGTCTAAGAGGGACAAGTTCATTCCACTTAGTGAAATAATCAGTGGTTGTCAAAATGAAAATCTTCCTTGCGGAAGACAAAGGATTAATAGGATCAATAAAGTCTAGGCCCCATTTAGAAAACGAAAAAATCCAGGAGAACAGGTTTCAAAGGCATAGCAGAAAGATGCTCTTTTCCATCAAATATTTGGCACTTTTCACAAGATATTGCAAACTTATAAGAATCTCGAAAAATTGAAGGCCAATAATAACCATTTCTGATGATTTTAAAAGCAGTAGATTTAGCAGAAAAGTGGCCACCAACGTGCATAACATAAACTGAATATCCATGAGTTTCCTGTAACAATTTATGTGCTTCCTCATTATTCAGACATCAAAGTAATATACCATCAACAAACCTCCTAAAGAAAAGTTCTCCTAAAATAATATACCTGGAATATTCAAGACATATCCTTCTCCTTTGATGAGGATCTAAGTCATCTAGGCATTTTTGATATTGCAAGTAATACACCATATTTTTATACCAGGGGTGTTCAACAATAGAGAGGGTTTGGTTCTCAATATAAAACAATGTTGAAAGAGGATTATCTTGATTGTCAATTTCTTCACTTGTTTTAGCATGTTGAGCTAAGTGAAGGGCTAAGTCTCATCCCTTAATTGTTTTCGACGTCATGATGGTTAAATCATGCTCCTGGATTTTGGAAAACCAATGTGCAAACTTCCCTGAAACATAAGTTTGTGAAAGAAAAAAATTGACAACGGGCAATGTTACACATTATTTTGGTCACTCCGGCGGTGTCTCTATAGTTATGTGTTCAAGCTCTCATAAGGACCTTTTGCCTGAGAAAAGTGTTTGTTGTCTTTTTCCACAAAACATATTTTTAAGATGCGTTCACAGGCTGACTATGTTGTAGAGTGCGAGAATCTTGATTCTCACAGGAAACCCTATACCTTGCCTGCGAGGTGTTCACAATCTGCTTTATAGGTAGGGCGCGAACCTGTTTCAAAGCTTAAAAGGAAGATGAAGTTACGAAGGTTCTAGAAGAGGATCTTCTAGAAAATGAGTTGGCATTCGCATGGTTGACATCCTACTGACTTCTCATATTTAGTGGGATCATCCTCATCCCTTTAACTGTAACATCCCGCTCTGGTGCACTGAGAAAACTTATTCTTTGAGGACACTTGCTCGCAAGTGATCTGAACTTTTATGATGTTAAAACATTTATCCTTGATTATGATGCGTTATGATAGATGACATGTTGTCTTACTGCTTTGACGTAGACAGGTGCTATTGACTCAGTTTTATTGAGTGTGCAGGGTTTTGGACCTTGAGGATGCAGAGGCATCGGTGGAACCCCTTGGACTCCGGATTGAGTCAGGGAGTGTGCTATTTGGGTTGATTTATTTACTGTGATATTTCATTGATTTGATGATATGATGTTGACATGTTCTGACATGATTGTTGATGATGCAGGATGATGATAGCTTGTCGACCAGACTCACATATGGAGTAAAGGGGCCACACACGATTTCCAGAGAGGTTGAGGGAGAGGTGTGGATAGCAGCCCTGCCACAGCCTACTAGCACTCCCGCCGTGGCTCGAACTATAGGTTAATGATTACCTAGTTCGAGAGGATCCACGATGCCGTGAGGGCAGACTACGACAGTCGCTCACGATGATTCTAAGCGGCGCGCAATAAGGCGGGGGCCTTATTCCTTAGAGCCCTTAGTCTCCCACAAGTTCACCTGGCGGAGTGTTGACTCCATGGGTTATAGATGTCTACCAATCAGTCAAGTTGGCGAGTGGCACCCTTGGAGCACGTGGTGCATCCTGAAGGGCACGTCGCGCAAAAGAAACACATGTTGGCGAGTGGCACCCTTGGAGCACGTGGTGCATCTTGAAGGGCACGTCGTGCAAAAGAAACGAACGAGGCGAGTGGCACCCTTGGAGCACGTGGTGCATCCTGAAGGGAACGTCACACTGATGTTGATGAAGGAACAAACCTAGATGGCCCTAAGACATTTAACACATTAAGAAATTCTTAACCAACTTCCCTAATTAAATGTCGCCCAGTTCAGACTCTAAGTCCTAAGTCTAAAACTTCTCTAGGGTAAATTTTTTGTCTAACCTTAAGAAAAAGACCCTATAAAAATAAAAATAAAAATTTAAACTAACACCCACTTAAGTAATGGTCTTAGTCTTCATAAATTTTGGGGTAAAATAAAGAGATTAATAATTTAATTAAAATCCGTGGTTTTAAATTGTAAAGAAGAAATAATTTATTTAACTTGCGAAAGAGTAAAAAGATTTCAAATTAATAATAAACGGGAAAGAGTAAATAGAGCAACTACCTTTTTGTCTCTAATAAAAAGGGAAATAAGGGAATAATAAAAATTAGGAAACTAAGGAAATGGAGGAAACATAATAAAGGAAAGAAGGGAACTTATGGTAAAAAGGAGAGGTAAACATAGTAAGGAATCTGCATTAAAGAACCTTCTAATTTGAGCTAAATTAGCAACATCATTTTTAGGGAAAGTATTTAAAACATGTAAGGGAATCTAGGGACACCTAGGAGTAAAAATAGGAGTAACTCTAGGTGGGTGAGGGAAATGAGTCAATTAATAAAGTAAAGAAAATAAATTTTGGAGGGAAGTGGGGGATGAATGACAGTTGTACGATGGAGAAATTTTAGATGATTTCATTAAAACTTAAATTAAAAAGGGATTTAGGGAAAGTTTGAAGGTCTAAAACTCTATAAAAGAAAGGGAAGAGAAGGAATATGGGGATCGGTTGTTAGCATAACGTTACGCTGTCGAATTTGTGACTTGACTGATTACTTGTGGGGAGTTGCGTTTTCCCAGCTTGGATAGGAGTGGTAGCTCGGCCTTGTGAAGCGAGATGGGAGCTAGACGTACCATATGGATAGCGTGTGGCCCCTTTGCGGCTCAGGGGGCTAAGGGGGAAGCAGAGTACCCCTAGTGTTGGCTGGGAGGTACCGGTGAGGTCTCGACGGTCGGCGAGCGGAAGCGACATGGAGCGCGCGGACGACACTCGGAGCAAGCGTTAAGACAACGATATGTAAGGTTAAATTAATGTTGTATTGATGATTCTGGAAAATTAAAATGTGATTATTTCATTCCTGGCGAATTAAAAAGTGTTTATTTTTACTCCTGGCCTACAACCTCCTTCTTCAAATCAGTATTGCTTATTAGGCGATTCTAGTGTGCCTAAAAACATTTGATGGCAGCCATGCCCTTCCCGTGCTATGCATCTCTTTAGTCTTCGTTGGCTGATTTTTCTGGCGAGTTACCCTTGGTTACTTCTCTCCCAGACCAAATTTTACTTCTTTGACTGTGATTTCTTGTTGTCAGGGATTTATATCTTAAATGGAAATTTTTGGTTTTATATTCATTAGCGACCCTGGATCTCTTATTTCAATGGCGAAATGTAATTTTTATTGCAAATGGAGAATGCTTCGCTGGTATGGCAGCGGGTTATATTTTAAAATGAACCCTTCAGATTTTATATTCCCACGGTGATTTCGTACATTATATTTCAGTTGTGAATCTGGATTTCATATTCAATTGCGAAATTGTATTTTTTTTTATGGCAATGAGGACTGGCTTCGCTGGAATGGCAATGACTTTTATTTTAGATAATAATGGTAGGTTCCTTCTTCATGGGCGAATTAGTAATTTTAATTACAAGGGGCGTTTCATTCTTTGTCATGTCGACAGTCATACATATCCTGGCATTCAGCCACGATTTGCTAAACTGTGTCTGGCACAACCATTACCTAATTTGTTCCCAAGAAAACTCTTCCCGGCACTCCGTTTTTGTAATTAATCACTCTGATTTCGTTGCTGGAATTTTCGCTGGGTAATTTGTTACTAAAACCCTTGAGTTGGGAATTTTCGTTCTGCTCGCACTTGGTTAATGGCAGAAAAACCGACGCCCTGATCCCTGGCATGCATATACCTTCCCTTCGGCAAGGTTTTACTCTACTCAAAAAAATTTATATACAATTTATGAAAAACAGAACAGTCCAGTCCTGGAGTTAGTTCCAACCCCACATTCGTGATAGATTGACCTCAGCCTATCGTTTAACATTTTTCATGCGTAGCAGTTGCTACTTGTAATTTGATCAGGGGCCGCGATTACCTTGAAAACACTCTCGGTGATAGTTGTTTTAAACCACAGTAAACCCAGGTCTGCGGTGGAGATTCGAAAGATAGTTGAGCCTTAAGAATATTTAGGTTTCCTCTAATCTCATGGTTATCCCTTAGATGATTGATGGTAAGCACACATGATTTACCATGATTTTTCCCTCAGGCGGAGGCGACGTTCTGTGGGTCTATTTTGGCTGCGTTCTTTTGTTCTGTTGTTTTTACTATTAAAATATCCTAAATGTTCTAATTTATCCCTACAAGTATAGACTTATGATATAAGAAGGGATTTAGGTAAGGATGCATCTACCCTCTTGCCAAGTAAATGATCATATATAGTAATTCAATTATTGATTGGTTTTCGCTGTATTGATTTATGTTACAACCAACGGAACTTAATGCAGTAAGTTATGTCGTCAAAGGCACATGCATCAAGATGGGACTTGGATGCCCGAATTTCCTTTTTGATTGAACACACTACATTATTCGAACTTGTTAAAAAAGTATTGTTGTCTAAGATACCATCCGAGGGTTGCCTAGTTTCATATAACCCTTAATTTATATTCCATTTTTATTTCTTTTCTTTTAAATAACAATGTCCTCCATACTCTTTTATCCTTCTTTTATACTATGTGGTGAACCAATATTGTTGTTGAACCATCATAGGGTAGACCTTTATTGCCCAAGAGGGGATGAAGAGAATGATTACTTTAGAAACCTGGTTTGGACATACCCATAGGATTAGGAGTTGGTTAAGCTTTAATAGTTTCTATTTTTAAAAAATGAAGTCCCTTTTATTATTGTTAATAAATTATTATTATTATAGCATGGGAAGAGGAATTTGGATAAAAGTGGATATGATGTACCTAATCTACTTTTGGGACATAGTTTTATGTATTAGGGGGCATGAATTATAGACATCCTTATAAGGTCATGTATGGTTATATAATTTATGATTAAGATGTTTAAGTCATGTATGGTAGTTTTATGTATTAGGGGGCATGAATTATAGACATCCTTATAAGGTCATGTATGGTTATATAATTTATGATTAAGATGTTTAAGTCATGTATGGTTTAATATTTTCATGATTATTAACCTTTAAAGTTGAGAGGCCTTTTTAATTAATAAATAATAATAATACCAAATATTACTAACTTTATCATGTGTGGGATGAGGAAATTAGAGTAAGGATTGTCAAGAGGTGAAAAATCTAAGTCTTGATGTGTTGTGATATATATCCATCTACATGATTATTAGATCATGAATTTTTAAAAATAGAATACTTATAAATTAGTTAAGGCAAATTGATAGAGATGGAACCTTGAGGACTTTTATAATTTAAAATTGCACCAAATGAACCGGTGTTAAAGCTAACTTAGATTATACCTTGATGTCATCATGCACCTTAAACATGCGACGTCGGGCTCGTATTAGAGGTTGGAATACATTGTGTTAATTTCCTTACTGGCCTCCTTAATCACCATTGTCTTGCAATGTGATTGTTAGTCTTGCAAAGTTATTGTAACTTAAAATGAAAAGGTGATGTCCTCTTATGGAAATAATATTGAAGTTTTATCATTATGGATGACACATAAGATGTAAGGCGCTTGTTATTTTCACAAAGTTAATGTGATATAAATGTAATGCGTTATTATTTCATGAAAACGTATTTGTAATTTTTATTGTTATTGATGAACTTATATGGTGAATGTTCTTGATTTAAGTACAATAAATTATTCTGAGTTAGTAAATGAAGGGTGTTGTTCTTTAAAATAATGTTGTACTGGGTTGGTAAACCTTTCATGTGCTTGATCTGCTTGTGTCGGGCGGGATGTAGACACCTCCATGTTCCACAGAACAGTCGCCAGCCCTGAGACCTTAACTGGTTAAAATCGACGGGAACCTGGGCTTGAGCATTTATTATGTGTCTTGGAGGTCCTAACCATTGCAGGGTAGGACGGGCGGGTAGTCAGTCTGACTTATTTCTGAGTGATCGTCAATTAATGCATGCAGTTTCCTGTTGTACGTCGTATGTCGTCTTGTTGTGTTCACCTTGCTTGCGTCTTGTGCGTCGCCGGGTTACTAGTTTCTACCTGAGCAGTCAGCCAGGAGCCTATCTAACATTCTCTCTCTCTGGAGCAGAGAACTAAGATTAAACGCCCTGCTTTCCTGTGCAGAAATAGTAAAATCTACTACTATGGATTCTTCCATCTGTGTTCGTACTGTACCTAACACAGTATGTCGTTTAATGTTTGCAGTTACTTGTTGTGTGCCTTATGCCTTCTTGTTGTGATCATTGTGGTTGCATCCTGTTAGTCATCGGGTGGTGACGTAGAGTCAAGTGTGTCTGTTTCCTTTTTACACGTGCGCACACACTTTTAAAAACAAAAAAATAATTTTGCACCTATTATCAGAGTTGTTGTGGTACAAGGAGGATGCTACATATGGTATCAGAGCTGGTTCGACCCACGACTTGGGATTCGCTACAGCTTTCGTTGAAATTATTAGATTTGATTAATACTATTGTTGATCGAGTTGATTGTGTGCGTACAGGTAATCATGGTTAGAGGATGCCACGGAGGCAGAGGACGGGGTGCTAGGGGAGGAGGCGTGATGCCTCCAGTAGAATCCACGCCTGAGGGGTCTAACCCCCAGGGAGGCGAGCAGGTTCTCGGATAGGAGCAGATAGCAGTTGGCGATGTTGTTGGGATGATGAGATATTTTCAGTGCATGTCCAAGGCACTGATCAGCCGATTGGACAGAGACGAGGCCAGGGCACCGACACCCACTGAGGTTCCGCCGTGCGCACTGGCCATTACAGGTAGCATTCACCGTGAACTCGAGAAGGTTAAATTTCCTGAGTTCTTTGGTGCCCTGGATGGCGTCGTCGCCGAGGCATGGTTGGAGAATATGGCGATGTGCTTCTCACTTCATGATTATACCTCCAACATGAAGGTCCGCATGGTGGTATTTCAACTGAAGGGGACCCCTCTTCTATGGTGGAAGACGCTCCTGCCACAGCTGAACATGGTCGTTGAAGACATGTCATGGGAACTGTTCGAGGAACGGTTCCGAGAGAGGTACCTTTCAGAGGAATTCGTTGAGCGTCAGCTCAATGAGTTCAATGCATTATGATAGGGAGGTCATGCGGTGTCCGAGTACGAGGCACGTTTTATGGAGTTGCTCCGGTATGCTCTGCACCTTAACACTGAGAAGCTTAAGGTCAACAGGTTCGTGGTTGGCCTTAACGGCAGCCTACGTGCAAGGGTTTAATATCTTGATGCCTCAAACCTTGCACGATGTCATCTAGAAGGCAGTCGATCAAGATGAGTTTAGCTTCGTAGAGGTGGCTTCGGGAGCCCAACCAAAGGTAGGAGGAAAAGTTACGGTTGTGCCCTTAACCTGGGAGAGTTTGTCACGAGGGTCAACTTGTACGTCACAATCTTAAGATCTTATGACGTTGTGATTGGTATGGATTGGTTGGAATCGCATGAAGCAATACTCAACTGTAAGACAAAATGGTTGAGTTTGGTTGATGATGAAGGACAGAGACGTGTGATTGTAGGACGGAACCAGGGAGTTTCCCTGAGGTTCATCTCTTCCTTACAATTATGGACGAGTATGTGCAAGGGGTGCAAGCTCTATGCGATCTTTGTGTTAAACAAGAAGGGAGTAGCGGAAGGTCTAGAGCACCTCCCGATGGTGAAGGAGTTTGCGGACGTATTTCCAGAGGAGTTACTTGGGATTCCACCAGAAAGGGAATTGGAGTTTACCATAGACCTAAAACTGGGGACCGAACCGATAGCAAGAACACCTTATCGGATGTCGATCCTGGAGTTGCAAGAGTTGAAAATGCAACTGAAGGAGTTGTTGGACCTGGGACTGATACGACCTAGTGTGTCACCGTGGGGTGCACCTGTTATTTTCATACGAAAGAAGGATGGATCGTGGAGGCTTTGCATTGACTACCGTCAACTGAACAAGGCTACGATCAAGAATCAATATCCCTTACCAAGAATTGATGATCTGTTCGATCAAATGAAGGGTGCGACGGTGTTCTCCAAGATCGATTTGTGATCAGGGTATCACCAGTTGAGGATCAAGGAGGATGACGTCCCTAAGACCGCCTTTAAGATGAGATTTGGACATTACGAGTTTACTGTTTTACCGTTTGGATTGACAAACGCCCCAGGGGTATTTATGAGTTTGATGAATGGGGTGTTCCGCGAATACTTGGACAAGTTCGTCCAAGTATTCATTGATGATATTTTGATTTACTCTTGTACAACAAAGGAGCATGACGAGCACCTGCGCTTCGTACTACAGTGCCTACGAGAGCACAAGCTGTATGGGAAATTGTCCAAATTCTCTTTTTATCAATCGAGGTTTCACTACTTAGGGCATGTCATATTCGGCGAGGGTATCGTCGTGGATCTAGCCAAGGTTGAGGCTATTATGGAATGGCCTACGCCGACGAATGTCACAGAAGTGCGTATTTTTATGGGTTTAGCAGGATACTATCGACGGATTTTCGAAGATAGCAAATCCGATCACGGAATTGCAGAAGAAAAACAAGAAGTTTGTTTGGACCGAGAAATGCACGGAAGAATTTCGAAGGCTTAAAGAGTTGTTGACCACAACACCGATACTAAAGATCCCTGATATGGACACAGACTTATTGGTATGCACTGACGCATCCAAGGAAGGTTTAGGTGGAGTCTTGATGCAAGACGGACGAGTGATTGCTTACATTTCGAGGAAACTGAGAAGGCATGAGGAGAACTACGCGATGCATGATTTGGAGTTATTAGCCATTGTATATGCCTTGAAGGTTTGGAGACACTACCTTGTTGGACGAAAATTTGAATTAAGGACTGATCATTGTGGACTACAACACATTTTTACGCAAAGCGACCTGAACGCACGACAATGACGTTGGTCGGAATTGCTTAGCGAGTACGACTTCGAGATTACTTACATAAAGGGAACAGTGAATCGAGTGGCTGATGCTTTGAGTCAAAGACCACGCATCTTCTCGGTGTTGCCTCTTCAGACGAACTTACGTGAGAAAATTCTCACTTTACAGTGTGACGACGAATGACACATAGAGGTCGAGGGTTTTTTCGGACAAAACACAATGATGGTACCACAATATGAGGGATTTTCTTTTGATATAGATGGGTTATTGAGGTTTAGAGGTCGGATTTACATACCACCAAATGATGAGTTGAGGATGTTGATCCTGAGCGAGGCTCATAGAGAAGTTTACATGGCTCACCCAGGAGTCACGAAGATGAGGGTAGACCTCAAACCCTTATTCTTCTAGAAGGGAATGAAGGCCAACTTAGTCAACTTTGTGGATGGATGTCTAGAGTTTCAGCAGGTAAAGGTTGAACACAGATACCCGACAGGATTACTTCAACCACATGCCATTCCGGAATCGAAATGGGAAGTTATTTCGATGGATTTTATTGTTGGATTGTCACTGATGGCAAGGAGACACGACTCGGTTTTTGTAGTAGTAGACACTTTGATGAAGAGTGATCACTTTATTCCTGTGCGTATGACATATCAGGCACCTGACATAGCGAGATTTTTCATCAGTGAGATTGTGAGGCTGCATGGCGTGCCTAAGAAGATTATATCCGATCGAGGATCGGTGTTTACTGGACGATTTTGGACGAGTTTCCAAGAGGCCTTGGGGACCCAAATTAACTTTAGTACTGCGTATCACCCAGAGACGGACGGACAGACAGAACGAACAAACCAAACCTTGGAAGACATGTTGCGCATGTATGTGATGGACCAACAAAAGCGTTGGGAGGAATTCTTGCCTCTAGTAGAGTTCACTTACAACAACAGTTACCAGAGCACCATTAAGATGGCGCCTTTTGAGTTTCTTTATGG
>ML783709.1:460082-477119 GCA_009831015.1 Picea engelmannii
CTATAAATGTTTGGCGATATTTTTGTAAAAATGTTCAAATTTCTAAGGATTTAATATAGTATTTATAAAATTTTGGCGATTTTTAAGGTAAAATAATTTTATCTTATAGAATTTGGGCGAATCATTTTTAAAATAGCGAATCTTTTTTTTGGAAAAACCATGGAAAATTATCCCATGAGCGAAATTTAGCCCCTAAAATCATCCATGAATTTGAGCCACCGTGGATGCAGTAAATGGGTGGTGAAGAGCACAAAAATGAGCATACTTGGAAAGGCGATCCACCACCACCACTATGACTGATTTATTCCCCGATTTGGGTAAGCCTGTGATAAATTCCATAGAGATATCCTTCCAAATAGCAGGGGGAATCGGAAGCGGTTGGAGGGTGCCCGAAGATTTGAATGTTTCTCCCTTGTTGCATTGACACACCTCACATTCAATGACAAACTTACGGATGTCCTATTTCATACCATCCTATAAAAAAGAACATTTGACCCGGCCATATGTTTTGGTGAACCCTGAGTGCCCCGCTATGGGTGTAGCATGAAGCTCAGAAAGTACCGTGGATTTGAGCTTGGATTGTTTACTTAAATACAAGTGGCCTTTGTATCAAAGCTCGTCTTGGATCCAGGAGTACCCTGGGGGAGCTGGAGCCTTGTTCTGCAGTTGTTGGATCAGATGTGAACTTTTGGGATCTTGAAGCCATTCCTGGCGCACAACTTGGAGCCAATTGGGTACAATGAAGGAAAGAGAAAAAAGGGATCCTTGTCTTCATATTTTCGGGACAGTGCATCCACCACGACATTGTCTTTTCCCTTCTTGTAAATGATCTCATAATCATATCCAAAGAGCTTATTCACCCATTTTTGTTGCTCCTGGGAGGAAATGCGTTGTTATAGAAATTACTTGAGGCTTTGATGGTCGGTCTTAATTTGGAAGCGCTGCCCCAAGAGATAAGGACGCCACAGCTCAACGACATGCAAAATCAACAAAATTTCCTTTTCATAAATGGGTTTGCCTAGATTCCTTTCAGACAGTTGCTTGCTGGTGAAGGCCAAAGGTCGATCCTCTTGCATAAGGACAATTCCGATTCCTTTCCCTAAGGCATCACATTCCAACACAAAGTTCTTTGTGAAATCGGGAAGGGCCAGAACCGGAGTGGTGCACATGGTCGTCTTCAAGGTTTGAAAATCTTGAGCAGTGGCTGGAGTCCAAGTGAAAGAGTTCTTTTTTAGGAGAGTTGTGAGAGGTGTTGCAATCTTTCTGTAGTTCTTAACAAACTTGCGATAATACCCTGTTAGGCCCAAAAATCCACGCAAGATTTTGAGAGTCTTTGGGTGCGGCCAGTCTTGCATAGCTTCAATCTTTTTCGGGTCCACCCTGACGCCATCCTTTCCCACCAGATGACCCAAGTATTCTACTTCTGAGGCACCAAAAGAACATTTGGACTGTTTTGGGAAAATTTGGTGCTGAGAGAGTAGGCGGAGAACTTGATCCACATGAGTAAGATGGTCTGTCTAGGTTTTTCTATAGATGAGGATATCATCAAAGAAAACTAATACAAAATGATGGAGAAAAGGGTGGAAGACATGGTTCATGAAGCTCTGGAAGGTGGAGGGGGCGTTACACAAGCCAAAGGGCATGACCAAAAAATCATAGTGGACCTCATGAGTGCGAAAGGATGTCTTGGGAATGTCAGCCTCTTTCATACGTATCAAGTGATAGCCCGAGTGAAGATCAAGTTTGGTAAAGAATTGGGTGCCACTCAATTCATCCAGGAGGTCATCAATGACAGGAATGGGAAATTTTTCTTTGATGGTCAGTTTGTTGAGAGCACGGAAGTCAGGACACATTCTCCAAGAACCTTCTTTCTTTAGTACCATGATGACCAGAGAGGAGTAAGGGCTCATACTAGGATGGATGACACCTGCAGTAAGGAGTTCATGGACCATTTTCTCAATTTCATATTTTTGTGCAAAGGGGTGGCGATATGGATGGATATTGGGGGGAAGGCTTCCTGGGACAAGGGGAATGGAATTATCATGAACACCGCGGGAAGGAGGGAGTCGTTGGAGAGTGGAAAATACCATTTGATGTTTAGAAAGGAGGGCTTGGAGGTCTTGGGGCACTGGGGGTGTCTCTGTGGCTTGTATGGCGTGGAGTTGGGCAATGAAACTAGAATGACCTTTTTTGAGAAGCTTTTACCATGCGATGAGAACTGATGACCTCATGTGAACCCACAATGATGCCTTGGAATTTATATTGGTGGCCTTCTTGGTTGAATTGCATGGTTAGGTTCTGAAAATTCATGAGATTGGGACCCAAAGTCCTTAGCCAGTCTACACCCAACACAATGTTGGAACCACCCATGTCAATAGAAAACATATGGGATTTTAGGTGGTGATCACTGATTTGGAGACACACATTTTCACAGCGCCCGCCACGTTTCATAGAACCACCATTGGCAATCATGATTTGGAAATTGTTGACAACATGGATAGAGCAATGGGTTTCTTGGGCAATGCAGCGATGAATAAAATTGTGGGTGATGCCACTATCAACCAGAATGATGACCTTTTGGTGCTTGAGGTAACCAATTAACTTGAGAGTTTGGGGGGCAGAGAAGCCAGTGAGAGCATTGAGGGAAATGATTGGTTCCACTTCAGGAGGGTTGGAAGGAGGGTTTATGTCGGTGATTTCTGGTGACTCGGGCACAAGGGGAGTTTCAACATCCTCTTCCAGAATATCCTCAGAGATGGCCATAAAAATATTTTGTTCCTTACATTTGTGGCCCGGGAAATATTTTTCATCACAATTATAACAGAGGCCTTTGAGTTGGCGTTCAACCATTTCAGCCCTGGTCAATTTTTGGATCTTTAAAGGGGTGGAGGGAGTAGTGGGGTTTACTGGTTTAGGGAGAGGGATAAAGGAAGGCTTACGGTTTTGAGAGGAAACAATTTTTTGTGCTTCTTTATCTTTTTTAGTAGCCTCCAACCAAGTCGCAGGTCGAGCCATGAGGACATGGGCCCGAATCTCCTCCTTGAGGCCACTGATAAAACATTCTTGAAAGAAAGCATTAGTCATGCCCTCTGTTCAAAAAGCCAAGTGCTCAAATGCAGTTATGAAGTCTTCTACTGTTCTTGATTGTTTCAATTTTGTCAAATGGCCCAAATGGTTGGTGTCAGTGTCAAAGCGTTCATAAAGCTCAGTCACAAATTGGGTCCAAGAAATATACCCTTGACAGGAAGTTTTTCTCCATTGCCACCATTGCCAGCGTTCTTGATCTAGATGGAGAACACCATACCAGAGTTTGGCCAAGGCATCTGTAATGTTGTAGAGAGATAAATAATGTTCCATTTGGGTGACCCAACCAGTGGGGTATGAGCCATCAAATTTAGTTGCATCCACCCGTGGAAGGCGTATGTCCCGTTGAAAGTGATGGGGCTGAAAGGTATGGGAATGAGGAGAAGTTTCGCCTTCAATATTTGTATGTGCATGAGGAAAAGGTTCATCGATAGGGATCTTGAGTTTGGTGCAGAGTGATGCAAAGAAAGATTCAAGTTGGCTGGTCAGTTTTTGTTTGACTTCCGCCATTGCGGACTGTACGGATGCATTTATGGTGGTATTGACAGATGTATCATGGGAGGCAATAGTAGCACTGAGTTTTTTCACTTCTTGTTGGGTCTCGAGGAAACTAGATTTCAAGGTGTTGAAGTGAGACTCCAGTTCTTGGCTATGGGTATGGGCCATGAGGATGGGTGAATTGAAAAGGGAGCGAGCGGGGTCAGAAATTTTTGCAGAAAAATGATATGGATGAATGTGATAAGGGAGAAGAGATGAATCTAATGGAATAGGTTTGAAATAATGGTGAAAAAATTTCCAAACTTTTTTTTTTCTTTTACAGCTGCGGGTTATACTTCGGTTTGAAGAATGCTGCAGTGTTGAAATCCCAAAATTCTTAAACAGAAAGAAATGTGCATTTACTTGGAAACCCGAACACAGATGTGCGACAATAAATTTATTTATGTTTATGTTTATGTTCCCCAAGGATTAGGTATTCAAGGGTTCGCCCTGTGCTATAACTCTCTGATATACGTGCGGGGTCCAACAATAGTACTCAGCCCAATATCTCAGGGCAATAACTAAGGAGGATAGACCGTACCCTTAGTCGTACTACCCGACTACCCAGGTACTAGAGAGTATCTTCCCTAGTGTTGTTCTCGGTGACACTATAGCAGTCCGGCGACCAATAGGTTTATCTAAAGAGGGATTCAGGAAATCTAGGTCGATCTGTACACAGGTGTTGTCTGATGTGCTACCACTCGAAGGGGTACAAACAGGGGTTACAAGGGTGGCCAACAGATGTGCGCTTAAGAACCACTTGTATTTCCTACATGTATGAATCCCTCAACCGTGGGTTTATGCACTTAACGACAGATCTCTGTGGCTTAAAGACGTCGGAATACATCTCTACCCTGGAAAAAAATAACCCACAATTTCTGCCAAGGAAAGTGCTCTGATACCACTTGCAAGATACCAGATATAATAAATATGCAGAACAGAAATAAAATGCTAGAAATGGTAGAATAACAGTAATATAACCAGCATAATCTCCACAATAACATAGAAATAATATGAGAACAACAACTGAAATGGCACTTTGATTTAGAAAGAAATGTTCACAGGCCTCTTTGAGGGGGCAACCTCTAGTTGAGCAGCGCTCTGTTACAATAATCTTCAAGCTAGGGTTTTCATACCCTCGACCCTTATTTATACTAAATATGTTTATTAAGAGAAGCATATAGAAGAAGATCCTTCTATAAGAGGAAGCTTCTATTAGGTCTTCTTACATCTGCCTTATTCTATTTTATTGAAAGGCCTTATTAATATTGACCTTTATTACATCCGAATACATTGATCTACCTATGTGTGGGTTAGGACCTTAACATTAGGAGAGGCTGCAAAGAAAACTAACTGATCAACCATTGAATTCAACTCCTTCTTAACATGAGTGATGTTGAAATATAGAAGGTTCAAGACAAGTTCCCAAACAATTTGTGAGTATCGTTCCATCATCTTGTCACTGGGAGAGCACATCTCATGTATCAGGTTCACAACAAGCTCATAATTTTGAAAATTGAAAGGTGACCACAACCAAGATTAAGGGCATTCTCAATGCCTAATAATAAAGATTCAAATTCAACGACATTGTTTGTAAAAGAAAACTCCAACCTGTATGACAGAGTAAAAAAATTTCCTGCAAGAGAAACCAAGATAATGCCAACCCCATTACCTTCACTAGAGAATGAACCATCAAAGTGCATATGCCATATATCATTATCTAAATCAATTTTTTCCAAAGGAATATTATCCTCTTCAGAAAATATGGAATACCCTCCTAGGTCTTCTTCGATATAGTTTACGCTAGATTGTGGAACACTCTCTATGTAGGGTGAAATTATTCCCTCTCTAAGGACCATAATATTCTTACCATTCCAAGGAATGGATAAATGGGTCCTGTCAAACGAGAGGTATCCACTTGTTAAGGCTTTCCAATCTCTCCCCAATATAATTGAGTAGCTTCTTACAGGCATATCGATTACCTGAATGTTGAGGGTTGTCCTTATCTCAGGATGAGCGCATAAAACCAGGGTTACATCCTTAATCTCACCTGTGGTTGTTTGTTGTATAATATTATAGGAGAGCATGCTTCTGGCATTTTCATTTGTATAATAAAAGCCTATCTCTTCCATAATAATCTTCGACATCACACTTGGGCCTAAACCACCATCGATGAGGCAACAATGGGAAATATTATCCATGATCTTTGCAAAAATATAAAAAGGGGGATTTTTTTACAGGGTATCTAAAGTTATGTGCACCTACTTTATTTATAGAAGAATCCTCTGCATTGACCTCTTCAGAAAGATTGTCTACAACAAAATATTTTCCTTCCATGAATTGTTTCAAATGCATCTGTTGTTCAGGGACGACAACCATGTCTAGGAGGGTTGCATCTTCCTTGATGTTGGCCAATTGATTCAAGATATTTTATTTGGAAGAGGGGGGATGAGGAGTGATTCCTTGAATCTCAGGAATTTTAGGAACCTAGGGCACAATAGTGGTTGAGGATGAGCTCGAGCTAGAAGAACTACGGGGAGGATCAAATTTTCCCTTAGGAGCATAGGCTTTGTTCCTAGTGTTGATGACCATGACATCCTCTGGATATTTAAAGTCTAGGACAACAATAGTATCTTCTGGTCTTTTACCAAAGATCTTATCTCTGGCACTCTTCTTTACCTCACATGTGGTTTCTTCATGGTGTTCCTCACAAAATTTACACCAACTCTGAGGCAAGATAGCTTTAGGCTAAAATTTGTTTTCAACTGGATTTCTAAAAGGGGGTGCAGAAGAGGATGAAGCTCCAGGGGTGAGAGGGGATATAGTACCCTTTCACTCAAATGCTATCATATGATTTTTCATATCTTGTACTAGATTCAAGAGGGAAAACATGTTTGTCTGTCTAACTGATTATCCCTAGGGAAGACCAGTTCTTTCAAGATGTTCTTCATATTCTGAGCAAGTATGTAGAGTGGAACCGATATTATCAATGGATTTTTCCTCAAGCCTATGACAGTAGGGAGAAGGAAATGCATTGTAGTAATGCATGAAAGCGGCTTGGTTCTGAGGACAGATAATTTCGGGGATTTGATTGTACAACTTGGTGAAATGCAAGTTGAAAGACTTGATGGTCTCACCATATTTATAAGTGACATTATTGTATTCCCTTAACTTCTCGGCATGGATTTTGGATGACCTATAAGTGGATCGGAACCAATATATTAACTCCTCCCAAGTAGATATGATCTTAGGAGGAAGGTCAAAGAAGTCAGCCGCAACCTTTCCTTCCAAGGAATTGATGAACAAGCGCATGTAGGTGTCATTGTCGTTGGCTCCTATGTTATGACAAGCATTAGAAAAAGTCACTAGGTGTTCATTAGTAATGACAGTGTTATTCCCCGAAAACTTAGGCAGGTTCTCTTTAAACTTTGGAAGTGGACGAGTAGCAGGTGCTAGGTTAAGAGGGGAGGACACATGCCACAGTGTGGTTGTGGTGTCTTCTTCGAACTCAAAAAGTCCATAATTTTTTATGAATTTGGTGGGGTTGGTGGTAGATTGGATAGGGATATGGTGGATGTACAAGCTACCAATCACTGATGACGATGAATTTTGAGAAGATGAATCACTTCCAGTGCCCCCGGAGCCACCACTAGATGCCATCTTGTGGATGATAGATGGGGAAAAGAAAAACGAGCTGGATGAATCGGATAAAGTCCTCCTTAGAGCACGTTGTTGGGTAGGCAACAAAATGTTCCTTCTTCCTATTTATGCAATAGGAATGGTTTCAAGTGACAAGCCGCTTCTTCTTATAGAAACACAAGAGTCTAAGGACATGAAAGAAAGGCCAAAACTTGAAGAAACAAAAGGGTTATTGCTGACTTCTAGGCTATCTACTGTTGATTAAGGTTGGTTGGCATTAATGTCAACCCTTGAACAAAGTCTCATAGCAAAAAGGTTGGGTAATGGACCCAATATTGTTTGATGTAAGTATGACTCATTATTGTCTTGTCATGGTTGATAATAAGTAGAAATGGATGAACTCCAAATTGGTCCCTTTATGGTGAAAGCCCTCACAGGAAGATGCTTTGCGGATTGAGTTATCCTAGAAGTATGGATAGAGAACCCATGCTTATTTGTGGAATAATGAGATGAATTCCAGTGAATTTTTTAGTTAAACTATCCTAAATGGATAGTTCTTGTCATGCCATTTCCAGTGGTATGTAGAACGTCACATAACTCCTCACGGTTAGAGAGTTATGGCCATGAGAAGTTGGAGAACCCAGGTTTGGGTAATGGACCCAAGTTTGTTTGATGGATAATGGTACGAGTTTTGATATATTTTCAGGTAATACTATTCTATATGGATAGTACATGTCATTCCATTTCTGGTGGTATGTGGAACATCACATAACTCCTCACGGTTTGAGAGTTATGGCCTTACGAAGTTGGATGACCCTCATATGTCATCTAGAAGACCTAAAAGGTCAAAGTAATCAAAGTGGTTTAAGAGATTTTAAAAGGTAAATAATAAAGTGAAGTGATTAGTGTACTATAATTCAAAGTGAATACAAAATAAATTATTTCAATAATAAATTTAATGGAGAAATTAGAAGTGGGTTAACCCTAAAATAAGGAAAGTGGGCAAAGTGACCTAGAAGATGTTTTTAAGGAACCTACTTGGAGAGTATAAATAAGAGGCAAGGCTCTCTCATTTAAGACACACTTGAGTGTATTGAATACCTATAGTTTCCTGAGGTAACCAAAGGATATTTAAGCCGAATTTCTGAGGAAAGTGAAGAAAAGAAGGCAGGAATTCAAGGAAGGATAAATTATTTTGATGATGCTTTCTAAGGTGTTTCGGGTAAAAACGTCATAAATTATTCATAACAGATCCAAATTTAGTAATACCAAATGTGTTGGTTAGAGTACAGTATGTAGTATTCTTTGTAATAATTTCAAATCAATTCAACAAATATTCCGTGCGGGCCACGCTCTACAAGGTCGCTCTCTAGAATAATCCAGAATTCAACAAGGGGTGCCATTTTTTCCATGACTCCTTTTATGAGAGGTTCCAAGTAGTGACACCTGGAGGAATTGAATAAAACACATTGAATAACATTGTGTATCAATTTCATATATTTATTCATTACAAATACAAAGTTATGATTATTTGAAGTTAGGGTTGTTGACTAATCCAAAACTAGTCTTGTGAGACTAAAGAAACGTTTGATGAAAATGATAGTCTCTTGTTGTTAAATTTAAAGAAGGTTTGCAGGTATGTGATCATATACACCAGGTCTATTATAGAGTTACAAATCATATTTGGATGATGAAATTGATGAGGGATTTTGGTTGAGGTAAAAGTTGGGTACATAGTTAAGACAAGTAGTTTATGAGTTGGCACATACATGAGGTGTATAGTTGATGATGTTGGTACATATTGATGAGTCATAGTTGATGAGTACTTAACACATGATTGGTACATACTTGGTACATGGTTGGTTTCACTTGTTTATGGTACATGTTGATTACATATTGTTTGGTACAGGTTGGTGCATGGTTGATGCACTTGTTTATGGTACATGTTTATTACAGTTTGATGCATGGTTCATGCATGGTTCAGGTTTATTTGTACATGTTTACAGTGGTATATCTCATAGTGATAGTGTGACAGTGGTTCCATCATTCTAATTCTACTTCAGGGTGGTTGGACGGGGCAAGGACAGGTGGTTGTAGCCACCTTCTGGTTGTATCCGGAGAACATAGGGGGTTGTAGCCTCCTTTTGGTTCTAGACAGAGAATTGGGGATTTGGAGCTTCCCTCAGGTTGTAGCTTGAGAAACTAGGGGGTTGGAGCCTCCTTCCAGTTGCAGCTGGAAAATAAAGGAAGTTGGTGTCTCCAATGAATGTAATTCTTCAAGACATATAAGATAAAGCATTATGTGGTTTTCCCCCGATTTGGGTTTCCACGTAAAACACTAGTGTACTGTGTATGTGTGTGATTTTTCATTTATTATTGCTCATTATTGGATAATAATTCTAGATTGATATAGAACTTAGATTATTTGGAGAAAAATGATTATAACTACGCTATTACTGATTCACCCCCCCTCTCAGTAATCCAACAATTGGTATCAGAGAAGGTTCCTTCATATATCAATTTAACCACTGAAAGGTAGATCATGGAGAATACCAACTCATATAAAAATGGAATACCACACTTTGATGCATAGAAGTATGCTTTTTGGAGCATAAGGATGAAGACATATATACAAGCACAAGGGTTTGAAATTTGACAATCAATTGTATATGGATACACAGTACCAACAGTTCCACCAACAAATGACAAAGCAGTGAAACTTGGTCAGAATAATTCCAAAGCTACAAATTCACTTTTGAATGGTCTCAGTGAAACAATATTCACCAAATTTTCACATTGTAAATCCGCCAAAGATATTTGGGACAAGCTTCGAAATATTTATGAAGGAGATACAAAAGTCAAAGAAACAAAACTTGAAACTTACAGAGGTCAGTTCGAACAACTAAAAATGAAGGAAGATTGGAATATTGCAGCCTAGTTCTTAAGAGTTTATGAAACAATGAATGCAATCATAGGATTGGGAGAAGAAATCGAAGAATCTATAATTGTTAGAAAGGTACTAAGATCTCTTCCTATGATATTCAACACTAAGAGATCAACACTAGAAGAAAGATCGAATATGAACTCAATAAGAATGGACAAACTGGATGGAATATTCACAACATATGAAATGAGAACTGAACAAGAAAATCCAGATGTAAAAGAAGTAGCCTTCAAAGCATCCAAAAGATCAAAGAAAATTAAAAGGAACAAGAAGAATATAGCAACAATAGAGACGTCTCGGAAGATGATGAAGAAGTGGCCAACTTTGTCAAAAGACAGAACAAGGGAACCGATGGTAGGTATAGAGGTAATATTCCTTTAATTTGTTTTAATTGTGATGGTATTGGTCATTTTGCTAACAAATTTCCTCATAAGAAAAAGAGAAATGATGAAGGTTACTCAAAAGGCAAACACACATATAAAGGAAAAATAACTACAAAGAAAGATTTCAAGAAAAGATTATGCATCAAAGAAGACATCTCATCATCAGATGAAGATGAAATGAGTGATAGTGAGACAGGAAGAGTTCTATTCATGGCAGTAAAAGATTCTGACAAAGAAGACTCCGAAGAAGAATATGAAGAAGTCGAAGAAGGATATGAAGAAGTCGAAGATGAAATTGAAGAGGCAGAAGTTGACTATCGAGAATAATTAATGTGTTCCATAGAAGTTATCATAAGAGAAAATAAGAAAAATAAGAAACTACAAGCAGAACTAGAAAAGAAAAAGGACACTCGAGAACTAGAACAAATGATCACAAGATTGATGGTTCAAATAGAAGAAGATAAAAGAATTGAAGAAACACTCAAAGTGTTAGAATATGAAATATGTGTGCTCGTTTTACCATTGACAATATCCTTGTCACCCAACCATAGGCTGAAGCCACCCTCCGACCACCTTAAACTTGACAGAGAATCATTCTGGAAGAAAACCCTAGGCTAGATAGCCAAACAAAGGGTAGTGCACCTTTCCCTAAGGATAGTGCATCAACAAGAGTTGATCAGATATTCCAAACCCTATCCAAGAGATAGTCCAAGAAAAACATGATCTGCTAGCTACAGCAGCTGCAATGGTAGCTCTCCTCAAACATGCACACAAGACTGGGCACTGCAGTGCGCACAAGACTAGGCACTGCAATTCTGAGACTGCCTTCCATAATGAGAACCGGCCTCCTGTATTTATACTAATTTTGGCTAACTACCTAGGTCGACTTCTCATTCTAGGTATCTGTCTATTTAGTATATATTATTATTTATGGCCGACTTCTTCTCTTGGAGGCTAATAACCTAATATAAATTATCGTCTTGAGCTGACAAGTCTTCTAGGGTTATTAGCCAACTCATTAGGGTTTCTTCTTTCTTCCCGGAGTATTCTATCCTCGACATGTTTACACATGGAGGTAAATACCTCTTGCATCTACCATAATATCAACACTCCCTCCTAGCTAGGGAGGTATTATAGGTAATGGTCTTGAGCACAAAAACATACCATTCACCCGATAGCATCAACATAGTTGTATATACTAGATCATGACTATATCATGAACACCATCATCATCATCATCAACTGCATCATCTCTCGAAACCATACTCTATCTGAGTAATTAGACATGATGCTCACTCCACAGAGTGATACAAGAGCCATTCTTCTAATCTAGAAGAGTAAATGTTCTAAACCATTTTCTGTTTGGAAAATCTCTATTCATCATTCATCTGGCTGATAATTATTTCCAATAAACTGTTGATAGTCTTCAAGGAAATCAGAACAAAATAGAACGCAACTGTGTCTATCCATAGTATTACATAAATACAATCCAGTGGTACACTACCACACCAAGTATCACACAAGTACTCGATCAGTAACGTATAGTCACAAACAATGGAACACATCCACCATAATAGTATACATCTACTGTCATGCAATATTCATAACAATCATTTCATATCAACCTACACAGAAACAATTTTATGATATAAACTGAATCATCTGGTCCAATATTTCACTCACATATGTGAGGTCTGAAAGAATATTTTCCCTCAAAGTAGAACAATGAGATATCTAGACTATTCTTCTCAAGCAAGGAAGAATAATTGTCCTATCTTCTGAACTTGGACCATTCCCCACCCCGGTCTATTCTTCCTACAGTAATCAAAGTGCACCCTGGAGAGAATGTATAAACCCTAAGGAATGCATGTCTCTGATTGTTGAGCCTAGACCATTCCCCACCCTGGGTCGTTCCTCCTACACTAATCAAAGTGCACCCTGGAGAGAATGTATAAACCCTAAGGAATGCCTATCCCTGATTGTTGAGCCTGGACCATTCCCCACCCTAGTCCATTCCTCCTACACTAATCAAAGTGCACACTGGAGAGAATGTATAAACCCTAAGGAATTTCTATCCCTGATTGTTGAGCCTGGAACATTCCCCACCCTAGGCCATTCCTCCTACACTAATCAAAGTGCACCCTGGAGAGAATGTATAAACCCTAAGGAATGAATGTCTAGACCATTTCCTCTATTAACCACAAGAGGAAAATACTGTCCTGTATCAACCTCCAAAACAGACCATTCCTCATGTTAACCACAATGAGAAATCATTGTCCAGTGAGGCATGCCAGTCTTCTTGAGTAACCCTCAATAAGAGAGACTTCCATAGAGCACTCCCCATGTTAACCACAATGGGAAGTCATTGTCTATGATACATCAACAATCTGGACCATTTCCCATGTTAACCACAATGGGAAATCGTTGTCCGTCAGAAATCTCAATCCACTTTCCGAACAGGAAAGCATCTATCCAAGATGGACTATTTTTCAATTTTGAAAATGAATGTCCTCAATAATATTTTCAGTGCTCCCTCCCAACCTGGGAGTCATTTCTTCCTTTTTCAATATGGAAGTTGTCTCCATGAGCTCCAACTTGAGTACGCAAACTCTTTCATCTTGGATAGAAGTTTTACCAAAATGTTTTCTTATCTTCTCATCTATGGAGATATGTATTGGATAACCACTTTCTCCTTTCTGGACTTCATCAAAGATAATGTAATGCTTGATTTCAAACGTAATTTAGTCTGGAACATTGATTTTCTGTGAAGGCTTCATGTAGCTCTAAACAATAGAGTATATCATTGTTGGAAAACTGGAACATATCCATGTGACACTTCTTTTGTCATCATGAGATCTGATCTATTGAGTAATCATCTTAATGTTATAGGAAATACTCACCATGCTTCTGTTGTGCACTGGAGGTTCTCCACCAAGTTATCTTCTTCTATTTGCATACAAGGGTTTCTTTCTGGTATGCCTCAAAGTCTTGATATTTCTCTTCATATGCTCTTTATTTAATTTCTCTAGAGAACATTCTTTGCATTCATCTGATGTAGAACTCCAACTCATGGATGTTGTGGATGATATAATGACTCATGTAGAGATAATTCTGGTTTACTGGAACAAGTAATCATCATAGTATTCTCCCTCCATCTGGTAGAACCCCTAGTTTTGGATCTCGCAATGATTTCATTCATAATTCTTCCATACATTGTTCTTCATCACGAATTTCAGTTCCTCTGCTTGATTTCTTTTATTGATTTTATATCAGGCTGACAATCTTTTGATTCTTGATACAATGACCGGTTGTTCTGGCTTCTCTTTCTTTCTTGGAATCTTCATGTGTTTCTTTAGTTCTTGGGTCCATGGAGTTTCTTATAGATTCCATGCCCTAAAGATTCCATTATAGGATCATGGATGTGGATGGAAAACGAGGGATACTTCAAGGCTTCTCTTTGAAGAATACATATTATCTTTTATGGCTATTATCATGGATATATACTTCATCATCTTCAATGGATCATAGGATTAGCTCCCTCCTAATCCTTGCTTCATGTATGAGTGCATATAATCGGCTCCCTCCATCTAACAAAGTCCACGCTTCCATCTGCATCCTTATTGTCTTCTGCAATATATAATTGGCTCTCTTGTCTAACAGAGTCCATGCTTCCATCTTGTTGTCTTCTACAAAACGTCATAAGTCTTTTTCCAATTTCCTCTCGATTGTTGACTTCTTTCTGTCTTTTCTTCTTCTAAGTCTCTTCATGATTGATTCGACTTATTTTGCAATAGCTTCCACATGATTTTTATTTCATCCTTTCATGTGTATTATCCAATGATATCCATTCTTATCTTGTTGTTCTTCCATAGGTATAGTTCTTCTTGGAACACATTATCTTCCAAGAGATAGATATACAAGATATGTACAGAGGCTATGCAAACAAGATATGTACAAGAAATAAGAAGAGTTTTGTTACGTTTAGAATAAGAAGTCTCTTCCATCCTGCTTAGTATTCTTTGTAGGTTCCTTTTCTTCAGAAATTGATGCTTCGTGTTTCTCCTTCCTTTTCTTTAGCTCGGGAAAATGATTCTTGTAGTGATCATACTTTCGATAGTTGAAGCATTGTACTTCTGAAATGTCTTTCTCTTGATTTGGCTTCCTCCTTGAACCAAACTTCCTTTTGTTCCTGAAGTTCTTGAATCTTGTTGTGAAGGCTTCATCATCATACTTATTTTGGGGATTCTCTTTTTCACTGATCCTTGATTCTTCTTGAGCACAGCAAGTCCAAAGTTCTTCAAATGTTGGATACTCCTTTCTTGTGTTCATGCTTGTGGAAAATGTATCCCAAGTCTTGGGAAGACCATTGAGTACTATGTTTACCAACTCCTTCTCTGAGATGATCTCTTCAATAGCTTGCAGTTTATCTCTTAACTAAGAAATTCTCACAAAGTATGATGTTATGATGTCATCATCATTCATCTTCATGTCACAGAGCTCATTCTTCAAACTCATTACTTGTCCAATGTTTTTTACTGAGAAGAGGTTTGTTAGGGCATTGTACATCTTCTTTGATGAGTCAAGATGGGAGATGTAGGGTATCAAGTGTTCTTTTATGGATTCCACTATGATACTCATAGCATTAATGTCATCATCTTTGAACTTCTCCATAGCTACAACATTATGTAGTTCCTTCTCTTTCCCTTCTTCAAACTCTGGCTTCATGATCTTTCCTTTCACGATATCCAACACTTTATTCTTCACAAGGATGAGGTCAATCCTTGTCTTCCATGCTCTGAAGTTAGAGGCTCCATCTAACTTGTTCTCTGACTTCATAGAATAAGTCATTGTTGCTTTGACTTGGTCAAACCCTAGATTTGACGACAAACTCAAAACTTCACGTCTTGGCTTGCTGAGAGTATCAGGAGATGCACTAGCCTAGAGCGCACTGATCTATCTGGAGATTAGGTCAATCCATTCACTTAAGGTGCCTCAACAAGAGGATTAGGGTTTCTACAACTGCTCTTTCTAGTAACCCTAATGGTGGTGTCTTGGAAGCTGCTTCTACTAGTAACCCTAGAAATAGTTCCTCAGCGAGCTCAATATCCTAGCGGCTATGTTTCCTTCCAGCGTTTAGACTGAATGAAGGAGGTGTGGGCCCATAACCTATTAGAATATGAAATATGTGTGCTCATTTTACCATTGACAATATCCTTGTCACCCAACCATAGGTCGACGCCACCCTCTGAGCACCTTAACCTTGACAGAGAATCATTCTGGAAGCAAACCCTAGGCTAGATAGATAATTAAAGGGTAGCGCACATTTCCCCAAGGATAATGCATCAACAAGAGATGATCAGATAGTCAAAACCCTAGCCAAGAGATATTCCAAGCCAAACGTGATATGTTAGCTGCAGCAACTGCAATGGCAGCTCTCCTCAAACCTGCACACAAGACTGGGCACTGCAATTCTGAGACTGACTGCTAGACTTAGAACTGGCCTCATGTATTTATACTAATTCTGGCTAACTGCCTGGGATGACTTCTCATTCTGGGTATCTGTCTGTTCAGTATATATTATTATTTCTGGCCGACTTCTTCTCTTGGAGGCTAATAACCTAATATAAATTATCTTCTTGAGACGACAAGTCTTCTAGGGTTATTAGCCAACTCATTAGGGTTTCTTCTTGCTTCCTGGAGTATTCTATCATCGTCAGGTTTACATGTGGAGTTAAATACCTCCCACAACTACCATAATATCAACACAAAGAACAACTAGAAGAAAAGGACAAGATCATTGGAAACTTGGAAGCAGAGTTTGTCACACTAAGAAAGGATATTCAAAAGAAAAATATGCAGAATAGATCAAAAGTTCTGGATGAAATTATCAGCAGTCAAAAATATCATATTGACAAGTCTGGACTTGGATACAATCAGACAGAAAAGGGATCAATATCCAAAACAACAGAGCAAGAAACAAATCCAAAAATCTCTGCAGAAACAATTAAAGGGGATAGGAAGATGTACAAGGAAGATTACAGGGACACTCCTCCACTGAGAAGATTCAGATTTCAGAATCAACAATAGATAGATAGGCCTCAAGAAGAAGAAGGATTCATAAGATCACCTTCTTTCAGAATATCTTCAACTCCCAGGTATCAAACTATATTTTTTGTTTATGTTATGCATGTAATAATTTTGGACATAAACCTATGAATTGCAGAGCTAACAATAGGAACAATAACAACTTTGAGAGTCATACACAAAGGGGTTACTCAAGTGTTGTGGGGTATTCTACCCTATGGACTAATAAGCTAGGGCTCTAAACTTATACGCAGATCATGACCCTTAAGATTTAACTTTTAACCTTCTACCCAAAATCTCAACCCCTTTTCCAGCAAACATGGGAAGAATCGACTCACCTTTTTAACGATGATTGAAGTAGATCCT
>ML783709.1:489288-502089 GCA_009831015.1 Picea engelmannii
GAAGGAGCTAGGGTTTTAGGCGAACTCTCGGCCATGCATGGCGAAGAGTTCCAGTTAACTGACAAAAAGCCTCGTGTCCCGGCGGAAACTTTCCTGATTTTTTGCTTTGTTAGGTACCCGCGGGCTGTTTTGGGTTAGCCCGCAGATGCCCACGTGCAGTAAAAGGACAGCAAGCGATTGCCCGCGCCCAGTGAGAAGTTAGGGCGCGGGTTGCTTGTTTTAAATGGTTTTTTGAGAATTTGTTCAGCATGGCTTTGGCTAGGAAGAGGCATGAGTTGTCCTGATGCCAGGTAAACCTGTATGGTGCATTTTAGGGTTATAACATCAAGAAGACCTAGTGAAACACAAAGAAGAAGTTACAACAGGTTTGAATCTTTGAGCATTGAAGTGGAATTTTACAAATGTAACAATTTTGGACACATGGACAAAAATTGCAGAATGACAGTCCCTCCTAAATAACCTCAACAAAATAACAACAGTCATAGACAAGAACCTCAGAAAACGACATGGATAAGAAAGAAAGATCAGTATAGCAATGAGGAATGCATAGTCTCTCTACAAGTTAAGCAGAAGAAACACGGTTGGTATGTTGACAGTGGGTTCTCAAAACACATGATAGGTGATAGAGACAAATTTCTTACATTGTGAAAGGAAAGAAATGGATCAGTCTCCTTCAGAAATGATAATTCAGCCAAAATCATTGGAGAAGGCACAGTCTAAATTGGGAACAAGAACAAAAAGGCACAAAATGTTCTACTGGTAGAAGATATGAAACATAATCTTCTAAGTGTGAGTCAAATGTGTGACCAAGGTCATAAAGTTACTTTCGATTCACAAAAGTGTCGGTACAGTTGCAAGAACTTCAAACAACATATATGTGTTAAGTGAAATTGGAAATGAAAAGTGTTGTCTAGGAAAGGAAGATGAAAGTTGGCTATGGCACAAAAGAATGGGTCACATGCATTTTGATAACCTTGTCAAAGTCAGCAAAAGAGAAGCAACCAAATAAATGCCCCAGATCATGAAACCAACCAACACTTTATGCAAGCATTGTCAACAAGGAAAGCAAACAAAGACCAAGTTAAAATCAAAGGAATATTCAACAACAAGACCATTGGAAATTGTGCATATTGATCTATTTGTACCAACTACAAAAATGGCTTAAAAGGTGAGAGATACTTTATGTTATTAGTTGATGATTATACAAGAATGACTGCAGTTTTCTTTCTCAAGAACAAGTCAGAAGCTTTTGAAAAATTCAAGATCTACAAGGAAATGGTTGAAAATGAGATGGAGTCAAGAATCAAATGCTTGAGATCTGATAATGGAGGAGAGTTCACTTCAAAGGAATTTATGGACTACTGTAGTAGTCATGGAATAAAAAAGAAATTCTCCGTTGCTAGGACACCTCAACAAAATGGAGTTGTTGAAAGAAAGAACAGGACAATACAGGAAATGGCTCGAACAATGCTAATGGATTCCAAATTGACAGATATATTATCAACACAGGCAGTGCATACAACATTTCACATTCAAAACAGAGTAATGCTCAGAAATAACAATGATAAAACTCCCTACGAGCTATGGAAAGGAAGACCAGCAAATGTGAAGCACTTCAGAGTTTTTGGAAGCAAATACTACATCAAAAGAGAAGATGGCAGAATGGGAAAGTTTGACTCTCGTATGGACAAAGGAGTACTTGTTGGTTACTCAAGTACAAGGAAAACATACAAGTGTTGCAATCTAAGATTGAACAAATTTGTGGAAATCATTAATGTAACAATTGATGAAACAGGCAGACCAGAATCAAAGGAAGAAGAAAACAAATCAATGGAAAAACTTTTCGAAGAAGAAGAAGCAGAAGATGAAGTAGAAGAATAATATGAAGAGAATATGACATAAACAGAAGAGCAAGTTCAGCAAGTATCTCCAAATACATCTAGAAAACGAGTACAAAAGAATCATCCTTCAGACCAGATTATTGGAAACAAAGATGCAGGAGTTGAGATTAGAAGAAAACTTCGTTCACCAGAACAAACACACCTAGCACTCTTATCTACAATTGAACCAAATTGTTTTGAAGAATCCAACAAGGATGAATTTTGGAATAAGGCCATGAATGAAGAATTGGATCAAATAGAGAAAAATGACACTTGGGAACTAGTTCCAAGACCAAAGAATAAGAATGTGATCGGCACAAAATGGGTTTTCAGGAATAAATTAAATGAAGATGGACAAGTTACAAGGAATAAAGCTAGATTGGTATGTAAAGGATATGCACAGATTGAAGGAATCGACTTTGAAAAGACATTTTCCCCAGTTGCCAGAATGGAAGCAATCCGGTTTCTTTTAGCCTATGCATGCGTTGGATTACTGAGAGGGAGACGAATCAGTAATAGAGCAATTTAATCATTTTTAACCATATAATACAAGTGTTATATCAATGAAGCATTATCATCCAATAAATGCAGAGAAAATAAGCAATGAACAAATGAACAAACATACACATACATAGTACACCAGTGTTTTATGTGGAAACCCAAATCGGGAGAAAACCACAGAATGCTTTTTCTTATATTTCTTGAAGAATTACATTCATTGGAAGCACCAACTTCCTTTGTTTTCCAACTGAAACTGGAAGGAGGCTCCAACCCCCTGTTTTCTCAGGCTACAACCCGAGGGAAGCTCCAACTCCCCAATTCTCTGGCTACAACCAGAAGGAGGCTACAACCCCCTATGTTCTTCGACTACAACCGAAAGGTGGCTACAACCACCTGTCCTTGCCCCATCCTGCCACCCTGAAGTAGAAGTAGAATGATGGAATCACTGTCAACCTGTCACTATGAGATATACCTCTATAAACCTGTACCAATAAATCTTAACCATGCATCAACCTGTACCTCAACCTGTACCATAAACAAGTGTATCAACCATGAACCAACCTATACCAAATAACCTGTAATCAACTTGTACCATAAACAAGTGCATCCAACCATATACCAAGTATGTGCCAATCATGTGTCAACTACTCATAAACTATGACTCATCAATATGTACCAACATTATCAACTATACACCTCATGTATGTGCCAACTCATCAACTACTTGTCTTAACCATGTACTCAACATGTACCTCAACCAAAAGCCCTCATCAATTTCATCATCCAAATATGATTTGTAGCTATGTAATAGACTTAGTGTATATGATCACATTCCTACAAACCTTCCTTAACTTCAACAACAAGAGACTAGCATTTTCATCAAAATTTTCTTTAGTCTCACATGCCTAGTTTTGGATTAGTCAACAACCCTAACTTGAAGTAATTATAACTTTGTACCAGTAATGTATAAAGATATGAAACTGATACATAATGTTCTTCAGTGTGTTTTATGCAATTACTCCAGGTTTCACTACTTGGAACCTCTCAGAAAAGGAGTTATAGAAAAAATGGCATACCTTGTTGAATTATGTCTTATTCTAGAGAGTGACCTTGTAGAGCGTGCCTCGCGCAGAATATTTGTTGAATTGATTTGAAATTGTTACAAAGAATACTACAGACTATACCCTAACCAACACATGTGGATTCACTAAGTTTTTACCTGAAACACTTGTTTTTGACTAGTTTCAGGACTAGCCACAAACCCTATTTTCCACGGAGCGTAACTCCAAAAATAAAATGACCCAAAAGATGACTTTTTCACCACAGATACTTGGATATGTTTTCTCAATGGTATAGAAATTTCAAGGTCTTAATCATTATAGAAAAACAATTATAGTGAAAATGGTGAGCTGGTCTGTAAATAACATACCTTAGAAAGCACCATCAAAAGAAGTTATCCTTCCTTGCATTTCAGCCTTATTTTCTTCACCTTCCCTCAGAATTTCGGCTTAGATATCCTTGGTTACCTCAGAAACCTATATATATTCAATATGCTCAAGTGTGATTAAAATGAGAGAGCCTTGCCTCTTATTTATACTCTCCAAGTAGCTTCCTTAAAAACATCTTCTAGGTCGCTTTGCCCCACTTTCCTTATTTTCGGGTTAACCCACTTCTAATTTCTCCATTAAATTTATTATCGAAATAATTTATTTTGTATTCACTTTGAATTATAATACACTCATTACTTCACTTTATTATTTACCATTTAAAATCTCTTAAACCACTTTGACTACTTTGACCTTTTGGGGCTTCTAGATGGCATATGAGGGTCCTCCAACTTCGTAAGACCATAAATCTCAAACCATTAGGAGTTATGTGACGTTCCGAATACACCCAAAAATGGAATGACATGTACTATCCATATAGAATAGTATTATCTGAAAATATATCATAACTCATACCGTTATCCATCAAACAAACTTGGCTCCATTACCCAAACTTGGGGTCTCCAACTTCTCATGGCCATAACTCTCTAACCGTGAAGAGTTATGTGATGTTTCACATACCACCAAAAATGGAATGACAAGCACTATCCATCTAGGATAGTTTACCTAAAAAATTCATTGTCCTTCATCTCATTATTCCACAATTAAGCATGGGTTCTCTTACTCCGCAAAGCGTCTTCCAGTGAGGGCTTTCACCATAAGGGGACCACTTTGGAGTTCATCCATATTTAATTCTTATCAACCATGACAAGACACTGATGAGTCATATTTACATCAAACAATATTGGGTCCATTACCCAAATCTTTGTGTTGCAGTGCTTTCTTCAAGGGTTGACATCAATGACAACCAACCTTAATCAACAATATCCCCCTTTGGCATTGATGGCAACACTCTGATGCAATACTGAAATCATATCACTCATGCTTCACCTGGAACCATGCCTTTGTCCTCTGTATCTGATAAATTTTCCTTTGTCCTCTGCATCTGATCAATCTGGTCCCCCTGGAACCATGCCTCTATCCTCTGCATCTGATAAATCTCTCCCCCTTTGTCATCAATGGAAAAGGTATCTTTCCATCTGGGGCTACTCCCCCTGACTGAATTGTCCTCTTATGGTGCTTCCTCGTGTACATCTAAGACATATAAGATAAGCATTCAAAAAGCATTCATTTTGGAATAAAAATAACTCCAAGTCTTTGGCGAAGATATTCAAAGGCTTCCCGTGGAAGTGGTTTTGTAAAGATGTCTGCCACTTATTCTTTTGTGCCCACATACTCAACTATGATGTTCTTTTCTGCAACTTGTTCCTATAGAAAGTGATACTTGATTGGAATGTGCTTCGACTTGTAGTGCATCACTGGGTTTTTTGAGATATTGATGGCACTTGTATTATCACAATATATTGGAATGGGCTCATCATACTCAACTTGTATATCTATCAAAGTTTGTTTCATCCAAATAACCTGTGTACAACATGGTGTTTCTGCAATATACTTTGCCTCGACTATAGATAGAGATACTGATGATTGTTTCTTGCTTAGCCATGATGCCAAACACTCACCTAAGTAGAAATTTGTTCCACTGGTGCTTCGTCGGTCATCAATACAACCTGCCTAATCTGCATCTGTGTAGGCAATAAGTGATAGATATTTTCCTTTTGGATACCATAATCCAAACTCTTATGTTCCTTTGAGATATCTGAAAATCCTCTTTACTGCTAATACATGTGATTCCTTTGGTGCTACTTGAAATCATGCCACCTGTCCAACTCTTGCATTACATCTGGTCTGGATGTTGTCCCATATAGTATGCTGCCAATCATTAACATGTATTGCCTCTGATCCGTAGACTTCGAATCATCATATTTTCTCAACTTACAATTGGTTTTCATGGGAGTGATAACTGGTTTGAAATCTTCCATTCCGAACCTCTTTAGCATTTCTCTTATATACTTGGTTTGAGAAATAAAAATTCCTTCGTTGCTTTGACGTATCTGAAGTCCCAGAAAGAAGGATAGTTCTCCAAGTAATGACATTTAAAATTCATTTTGCATGTCTTTTGCAAATTTATGGCTTAACCTGTCATCATCACTACCAAAAATAATATCATCAACATAAAATTCAATTAATAAAATATTACCTTGACTTACCTTGATGTAGATGTTGTTGTCAGCACTTCCTTTTCTGAACCCTGCCTGCTGCGGATACTTATCCCGTCTGGAGTACCAAGCTCTAGGAGCCTATTTTAGACCATACAAGGGCTTCTTTAATTTACATACATAGTATGTGTTCTCTGACAACTGAAATCCTTCTGGTTGTTCAATGTAGACTTCTTCTTCAAGTTTCCCATTCATAAAAGCTGATTTTACATCCATTTGATATACTTTAACATTTTTGGAGCATGCATAAGCTAAAAGTAAATGGATTGTTTCCATTCTAGCAACTGGGGCAAATGTCTCTTCAAAGTCGATTCCTTCAATTTGTGCATATCCTTTACATACCAATCTAGCTTTGTTCCTTGTAACCTGTTCATCTTCATTCAATTTATTCCTGAAATCCCATTTTGTGTCGATCACATTCTTATTCTTTTTTCTTGGAACCAATTCCAAAGTGTCATTTTTCTCAATTTGATCCAATTCTTCATCCATGGCCATATTCCAAAATTCATCATTGTTGTCTTCTTCAAAACAGTTTGGTTCAATTGTAGATAAGAGTGCTAGGTGTGTTTGTTCTGGTGAATGGATTTTTCTTCTAGCCTCAACTCTTGCATATTTGTTTCCAACAATTTGATCTGAAGGATGATTCTTTTGTACTCGTTTGCTAGGTGTATTTAGAGATACTTTCTGAACTTTCTCTTCTGCTTCTGTCGGATTATCTTCATCTTCATCTTCCTCTTCTACTTCTTTTTCATTTTATTCTTTGAAAAATTGTTCCATTGATTTGTTTTCTTCTTCCTTTGATCCTGGTCTGCTTGTTTCATCAATTGTTACGTTGATGCTTTCCACAACTTTGTTCAATCTTAGATTGTAACACTTGTATGCTTTCCTTCTACTTGAGTAACCAAAAAGTATTCCTTTGTCCACACGAGAGTCAAACTTTCTCATTCTACCATCTTCTCTTTTGATGTAGCATTTGCTTCCAAAAACTCTGAAGTGATTCACATTTGTTGGTCTTCCTTTCCATAGCTCGTAGAGAGTTTTATTAGTGTTGTTTCTGAGCATTACTCTATTTTGAATGTGAACAGTTGTATGCACTACCTGTGTCCAAAATATATCTGTCAATTTGGAATCCATTAGCATTTTTCGAGCCATTTCTTATATTGTCCTTTTCTTTCTCTCAACAACTCCATTCTGTTGAGGTGTCCTAGCAATAGAGAATTGTCTTTTTATTCCATGACTAATACAGTAGTCCATAAATTCCTTTGAAGTGAACTCTCCTCCATTATCAGATCTCAAACATTTGATTCTTGAATCCATCTCATTTTCAACCATTTCCTTGTAGATCTTGAAGTTTTCAAAAGCTTCTGACTTGTTCTTGAGAAAGCAAACTGCAGTCATTCTTGTATAATCATCAACTAATAACATAAAGTATTTTTCACCTTTTAAGCCATTTTTTGTAGTTGGTCCAACTAGATCAGTGTGCACAATTTCCAATGGTCTTGTTGTTGAATATTCCTTTGATTTGAACCTGGTCTTTGTTTTCTTTCCTTGTTGACAATGCTTGGATAAAGTGTTGGTTGGTTTCATGATCTGGGGCATTTCTCTGACTGCTTCTCTTTTGTTGACTTTGAGAAGGTTATAAAAATGCAGGTGATCCATTCTTCTATGCCATAGCCAACATTCATCTTCCTTTCCTAGACAACATTTTTCATTTCCAATTTTACTTAACACATATATGTTGTTTGAAGTTCTTGCAGTTGTACCGACCAATTTCCTTGAACCTTATTTTCTTATCTCACACTTTTATGAATCAAAAGTAAGTTTATGACCTTGGTCACACATTTGACTCACACTTAGAAGATTATGTTTCATATCTTATACCAGTAAGACATTTTGTGTCTTTTCATTCTTGTTCCCAATTCGAATTGTGCCTCCTCCAATGATTTTGGATGAACTATCATTTCCAAAGGAGACTGATCCATTTTTTTTATTTTCGTAAAGTAAAAACATATTCTTTATCACCTGTCATGTGTTTTGAACATCCACTGTCAACATACCAACCATGTTTCTTTTGCTTATCTTGTAGAGCGACTGTGCATTTTCCATTGTTATATTGATCTTGCTTTCTTATCCATGTCATTTTATAAGGTTCTTGTCTGTGATTGTTGTTATTATGTTGAGGTTCTTTAGGAGGGACTGCCATTCTGCAATCATTGGCCATGTGTCCAAAATTGTTACATTTGTAACATTCCACTCCAGTTCTCAAAGATTCAAACCTGTTGTAACTTCTTCTTTGTGTGTCACTAGGTCTCCTTGAATAATATCTTTGTGTGTAACTCTCAAAGTTGTTACTGTTCTTGTTGTTAGCTCTGCAATTCACATCTTTATGTCCAAAATTATTACATGCATAAAATAAACCAAAAAATATAGTTTGATACCTGGGAGTTGAAGATATTCTGAAAGGAGGTGCTCTTATGAATCATTCTTCTTCTTGAGGCCTATTTGTCTGTTGTTGATTCTGAAATCTGAATCTTCTTTGGTGGAGGAGTGTCCCTGTAATCTTCCTTGTATATCTTCCTATCCTCTTTGATTGTTTCTTCATAGCGCTTTGGTTTTGTTTCTTGCTCTGTTGTTTTGGAGCTTGATCCATTTTCTGTCTGATTGTATCCAAGTCCGGACTTGTCAAGATGAGATTTTTGACTGTTGATAATGTCATCCAGAACTTTTGAGCTATTCTGCATATTTTTATTTTGAATATCCTTTCTTAGTGTGACAACCTCTTCTTCTGAGGTTCCAATGATCTTGTCCTTTTCTTCTAGTTGTTCTTTGAGTGCTTCTTCAATTCTTTTATCTTCTTCTATTTGAACCTTCAATTTTGTGATCATTTGTTCTAGTTCTCGAGTGTCATTTTTCTTGTCTAGTTATGCTTGTAGTTTCTTGTTTTTCTTAGTTTCTCTTCTAATAAGTTCTATGGCATACATTAATTCTTCTCGATAGTCAACTTCTACCTCTTCAATTTCTTCTTTTACTTCTTCACATTCTTCTTCGACTTCTTCATATTCTTCTTCGAAGTCTTCTTTGTCAGAGTCTTTTACTGCCATGAATAAAATTCTTCATGTCTCATTGTCACTGACTTCATCTTCATCTGATGAAGAGATGTCTTATTTGGTGTATAATCTTTTCTTGAAAACTTTCTTTGTAGTTCTTTTTCCTTTATATGTGTGTTTTCCTTTTGATTAACCTTCATCATTTCTCTTTTTCTTATGAGAACATTTGTTAGCAAAATGACCAATACCATCACAATTAAAACAAATTAAAGGGAACTTACCTCTATACCTACTGTTGGTTCCCTTGTTCAGTCTTTTGACAAAGTTGGCCACTTCTTCATCATCTTCCGAGGCGTCATTGTTGTTGCTATATTCTTCTTGTTCCTTTTTCTTTTTCTTTGATCTTTTGGATGCCTTGAAGGCTACTTATTTTACATCTGGATTTCCCTACTCAGTTCTCATTTCATATGCTGTGAAGATTCCATGTAGTTCGTCCATGCTTATTGAGTCCAGATCCGATCTTTCTTCTAGTGTCGATATCTTAGGGTTGAATCTCATAGGAAGAGATCTTAGTATCTTTGGAACAATTATAGATTCTTCAATTTCTTCTCCCAATCCTATGATTTCATTCACTGTTTCATCAAATCGTAAGAAGTAGGCCGTGATATCTTCATCTTGCTTCATTTTTAGTTGTTTGAACTGACCTCTGTAAGTCTAAGGCTTTGTTGCTTTGAATTTTGTATCTCCTTCATAAATATTTTGAAGCTTGTCCCAAATCTCTTTAACGGATTTACAATGTGAAACTTTGGTGAATACCATATCACTAAGACCATTCAAAAGTGCATTTGTGGCTTTGGAATTATTCTCACTAAGTTTTATTGCTTTGTCATTTGTTGGTGGAACTGCTAGTGTTGTGTATCCATCTACAATTGATTGCCAAACTTGAAATCTCTGTGCCTATATATATGTCCTCATTCTTATGCTCCAACAAGCATACTTTTGTCCATCAAACTGTGGTATTCCATTTTTATATGAGTTGGTACTCTCCATGATCTACCTTTCAGTGGTTAAACTGATTTCTGAAGGAACCTGCTCTGATACCAATTGTTGGATTACTGAGAGGGGGGTGAATCAGTAATAGAGCAATTTAATCCTTTTTAACAATATAATCCATGTGTTATATCAATGAATCATTACCATCCAATAATTGTAGAGTAAATAAGCAATGAACAAATGAACAAACATACACATACATAGTACACCAGTGTTTTATGTGGAAACCCAAATCGGGATAAATCCACATAATGTTTTTTCTTATATGTCTTGAAGAATTACATTCATTGGAAGCACCAACTTCCTTTGTTTTCCAACTGCAACTAGAAGGAGGCTCCAACCCCCTAGTTTCTCAGGCTACAACTTGAGGGAAGCTCCAACTCCCCAATTCTCTAGCTACAACTAGAAGGAGGCTACAACCCCCTATGTTCTCCAGCTACAACCGGAAGGTGGATACAACCACCTATCCTTGCCACGTCCTACCACCCTGAAGTAAAAGTAGAATGATGGAACCACTGTCAACCTGTCACTGTGAGATATACCGCTGTAAACCTGTACCAATAAATCTATACCATGTATCAACCTGTACCTCAACCTGTACCATAAAAAAGTGCATCAACCATGCACCAAACTGTACCATAAACAAGTGCATCCAACCATGTACCAAGTATGTATCAATCATGTGTCAACTACTCATAAACTATGACTCATCAATATGTACCAACATCATCAACTATACACATCATGTATGTGTCAACTCATCAACTACTTGTCTCAACTATGTACTCAACATGTACCTCAACCAAAATCCCTCATCAATTTCATCATCCAAATCTGATTTATAGCTTTGTAATAGACCTGGTGTGTATGATCACATTCCTGCAAACCTTCCTTAACTTCAACAACAAGAGACTAGCATTTTCATCAAACTTTTCTTTAGTCTCACATGCCTAGTTTTGGTTTAGTCAACAACCCTAGCTTGAAGTAATCATAAATTTGTACCTATAATGTATAAAGATTTGAAACTGATACACAATTTTCTTCAGTGTGTTTTATGCAATTATTCTAGGTTTCACTACTTGGAACCTCTCATAAAAGGAGTTATAGGAAAAACGGTATACCTTGCTAAATTTTGGCTTATTTTAGAGAGCGACCTTGTAGAGCGTGCCCTACACGGAATATTTGTTGAATTAATATGAAACTATTGAAAATAATACTAAAGCCTGTTCCCTAACCAACACATTTTCTTTCACTGAATTTGGATCTGTTATGAATAATTTATGACGTTTTTACCCGAAACACTTGTTTTTGACTAGTTTCAGGACTAGCCACAAACCCTATTTTCCACAGAGTGTAACTCCAAAAATACAATGACCCACAAGTTGAATGTTTTACCAAATATACTTGGATATGTTTTTTCAATGACATAGCCATTTCACGGTCTAAGTCATTATAGAAAAAAAGTTATAGCGAAAATGGTGAGATGACTTGTAAATAACATACCTTAGAAAGTACCATCAAAAGAATTTATCCTTCCTTGCATTTAAGCCTTTTTTTTGTTAGTATCCTAACCCGCACATAGGTAGAACAATATATTCGGATGTAATAAAGGTCAATATTAATAAGGCCTTTCAATAAAATAGAATAAGGCGGATGTAAAAAGACCTAATAGAAGCTTCCACTTCTAGAAGGATCTTCCTCTAAATGCTTCTTTTTAGTATAAATAGGAGTTGAGGGTATGAGAACCCTAGCTTGGATATTATTGTAATAGAGCATTTCTCGACTGGAGGTTGCCCCCTTGAAGAGTCCCGTGAACATTTATCTCAGAATCAAAGTGATATTTATGTTGTTGTTCTTATATCATTTCTGTGTTATTGTGGAGATTATGCTGGTTGTATTACTGTTATTCTGCCATTTCTAGCATTTTATTTATGTTCTGCATACTTTTTATATATGGTATATTACAAGTGGTATCAGAGCACTTTCCTTGGCAGAAATTGTGGGTAAATTTGTTTTCAGGGTAGAGGCATATTCTGGCATCTTTAAGCCACATAGATCTGTCGTTACGTGCATAAACCCGCAATTGAGGGATTCATACACGTAGGAAATACAAGTGGTTTTTAAGCGCACATCTATTGGCCACCCTTGTAACCCCTTTTGGTACCCCTTCGAGTGGTAGCGAATCAGACAACACCTATGTACATATCGGCCTAGATTTCCTGAAGCCCTCTTTAGATAAACCGATCAGCCACCTGACTGCTATAGTGTCACCATGAACAACACTCGGTAAGATACTCTCTAGTACCTGGGTAGTCAGGTAGTACGGCTAAGGATATGGTCTATCCTCCTTAGTTATTGCCCTAAGATATTTGACCGAGTAATATTGTTGGACCCCGCACGTATATCAGAGAGCTATAGCACAGGGAAAACCCTTGAATACCTAACCCTTGGGGACACAAACATAAACAAATTTAAATATACAAAATCTATTGTCGCACGACTATGTTCAAGTTTCCAAATCACTACACATTGCTTCCTAGTTAAGAATTTGGGCATCTCATCACTACAATATTCTTCAGACCGGAGTATAACTCCGCAGGTATAATATATATATATATATCTATATATATATATATATATATATATATATATATAT
>ML783709.1:545726-560115 GCA_009831015.1 Picea engelmannii
CAAAGAGTAGTGAGTTGGTGATGATCCCAATGTTGCATGGTGACAAAACCAATGCAACATCTAAACTCAACTCAACTAGTCAAACTGAAGTGTCAATTGAAAGAGAATATTCTCTAGGTGGAATATTCTCCCCTAAAATATAGTAGACTGGATAATGACTAATTATGACTAATAAACAAGGAATATCCTTAGGAAAAATAAATCCTAGGTGTGTGTGAAGTAACTCCAACACCCCCCCTGAACATCACTATGGTGAAAATAAAGAATGGGTCTCGACTACAAGGCCATGTTAGGTACCCAAATAAAAAAGATACACTGAAATAAATGAGGAAAGAGGGAAAACCTCATGGGAACAAAACCCCCCCTCAAATTACAATGAATAAAATAAAAAATGAGAAGGAACAAAAAACAGTTGCTAAGCAACCTTGTCCTTCACTCCAAGAAGACCTCACAACTGTGCAAGTTTGTGCTCGTTGAAGATTTTGTTGAAGACCTAGATGTCTGCATGGATCAGATAAAGTAGATGAATCATTGATATTTCCACACATATCCACTTTCTCTTCTTGTAATGAACAATATCCAAATAAATTTTGGATAAAACTTTGAAAACCGTGTGGCCATTTCCGGAAAAAACATTGAAATTTTGTTGATTTTGAAATGATCATAAATTCACTTTTCGGACTCTGTTTCGGACGATTTGTTTTTTTAAATTGGATATCTTCCCGAGAGGAATTCAAATATCCAATTTGTTTCTGCAAATTGTGCTCAGAAAATATCATAATGGAGTCTAATGTGCGCGGCTCTCTTTTTGTCTCCTGAGGTGCATGCAAAAGTGTCTGCATGTGACTCCTAAGATGCATGCCATATATCTTCCACATGAATTTCAGAAAACAAATCTGAAATGGAGTATACATCATCTTCAATTAATGGAATACAAAGTTTTGTAGATACTTGTGTATAAGGCTCTTCAAACTCAGATGATTTATCTTCCAGTGGCTTTTCTACATTCTCTATCTTGTCAACATTTTGCATGCATTCTTCCTTATTCCCAAATAAAACCTCCAATATGCTCCATAAATCATTTGGAGTGAATTATTGTGAGTCATCATATACTTGATGGAGAATTTCGGGAGAAATAAAATAGAGGATACATTCTATGGGCATATCTTGTCTATTGATAAAGTCATTTTTCTCATTGAAAGAATCAAGCTCTACTTCCATTGCCATAGTTATTTGGTACAAGACTCTGCATCTAAGCATAAGTAGAATTTTTGGCTTCCATTCCAAATAGTTATGAGGTGTAAGAAGTATTTCCGGCGAATAATCCATCTTTTTGTTGTCTTCAATCTTTTGTACCTGCAAAAAAATTTGGTGTAGATTTTTCTTAGCAGTCTGTCAGCTCTGATACCATGTAAATGTGTTGAACCTACACAAAATAAATCTAACTAAACAATAATACACACATTTGGAGAGAGAATCAGAGAAATAAGAAGAAGAAGATAAAGAATGAAAGAATTCTCATTAACTATATTCCACACTCAAAGAGTGAATAATTTACAATAGATATAGGATACATGAGTAACTAATGAGCCATAGTGGTGGTCTAGATTGATCTGGACACACACCAGCAGTTACAAGAGTAAACTTCCACCTAGTCTAGTCTCTTAAGAAGTTACGGGAGTGAACTGCCACCTAGCTGAGTTAACTAGTCAACTAGTCTTAAGTTAACTGATTGAACAAAGAGTAGTGAGTTGGTGATGATCCCAATGTTGCATGGTGACAAAACAAATGTAACATCTAAACTCAACTCAACTAGTCAAACTGAAGTGTCAACTGAAAGAGAATATTCTCCAGGTGGAATATTCTCCAGGTGGAATATTCTCCCCTAAAATATAGTAGACTGGATAATGACTAATTATGACTAATAAACAAGAAATAACTTTAGAAAAAATAAATCCTAGGTGTGTGTGAAGTAACTCCAACACCCCTCTCAGTAATCCAACATCTACGTATAGCCTCCAATTGTTCTTGAGTACTAATATCTCATTCAATTGCTGCCCAAGAATGGTTAAGCTCAGCACGGGTCCTAGCAGTGTCTAAAATAGTATGAAACAAGTTCAAAGCAATGTTGGTATGGTCTTGGAGAACGGGCTCAAGATTGGGCTGCCTTGCAACAGAGATAGTCATTAAAAGTAAAATGGTCAAAGAATCAATTTCAGAAAAGAAAGATGTATCGATGAAAAATTGAATATGAAAATTAACCAAAGAGATATGAAGGATATCCCCAGTATGGTCGCCAAAATAAATGTTGAGGAAAAGATATGAAATGATCTTACTCAAGCATTTTCATATTTTTCTTGGCTAAAGAAAAATAGACGGGAATGTCACCATATGTTTATAGCCAACAAAAATAATATCCTAACTCACAAGTATTAATTACAAGTGCTCAGGCTAGTCTTTTATCAACAAAAAGCTTGTTGGAAATTCACTTTTTATGTAATTTTCTAAACATATCAGTTGCTGAAATAAATGTAAAGATAGAAGAAAAGTCACAAAGATGATAATCAAGACAGATGAGACTTAAAGCAATCCTTTATCGCCAAAATAAATGTTGAGGAAAATATATGAAATGAGCTTACTCAAGCATTTTCAGATTCTTCTTGTCTAGAGAAAAATAGACGGGAATATCACCCTATGTTTATAGCCAACAAAAATAACATCCTAACTCACAAGTATTAATTACAAGTGCTCATGCTAGTATTTTATCAACAAAAAGATTTCTGGAAATTCACTTTTTATGTAATTTTATGAACAAATCAGTTGCTGAAATAAATGTAAAGATAGAAGCAAAGTCACCAAGATGATAATCAAGACAGATGAGACATAAAGAAATCATGTATTTCATTCAAATTCACCAAAGAGTCATTTTCTTTACAAAATCTCATGCAGAAATTTTGGACCAAATTCAAACATAGACATCCTCGATGGAACATACAAAAGGACCTATGACAGAAACCAAAACTGAATTCTAAAAGTTGGATCGTCTTGCCACATATTGTTTCACACTTGACTATGCACAATAGCCTTTGTCGGTCATGAAAACTAATTCACAAACAGACAAGTCTACACAGAATATCAAAGATAGATCAACACCTCTGAAAAAAAGTGTTTGAATGATGTGATTCAGCCTTGAATATTGTTGTCTACAATAAGACCCTGCTATCATAAAAGACAATTAGGCTTGTGATGAATAAATGAATGAATGAAAACTGAACTATCTCAACATAAACTCAAAGAGAAAACCTTACTATGCTTCAACTTCTATCCTCCACTTGTTCCTCCCTTTCCTTTGAATTTTTCGCCTATAGTATAGTAAAATTGCAGAATTAGATCCCTTTTCTTTGCATTTGTTATAGTATTTTTGCCTTTCTCAAAACTGCCCTTCATGTAATTTCACTAGCATGTTTGTTGTGCAGGTGTGATAAGAACATATAGCAATGATATTAATGAATAGAATAGGTTGTAGTAACATAAGCAATCAATATTTCATCAACTTAAACCATAGCCAATAACAAAATATCCCATCAACCATGTAAGCCATGTCGCACATCACCACAATATAAAAAATGAACAGATCTAATATTCAATAGTTCAAGGGGTTCCCACCTACTAGTATTATTTAGCTTTTATAATAATAGGCTTTAGCAACACTTTGCGGGCAAAACTTTGTTGACAATTTTAATCGTAACAAGTTGTTGTTTTCCCTTCAAGGGAGTTGACAAATAAGCGCATGCATGTATCATTGTGGTTAGCCCCGATATTATGACAAGAATTAGAAAACACCACTAGGTGTTTGCTTGTAGAAACTGTATTATTACCTGAGAACTTAGGAAGATGCTCCTTGAACTTGGGTAACGAACGAGTAGCAGGTGCTAGATTCAAGGGAAATGATACGTGACATGGGGTGGTCATAACATCTTCCTCAAACCGAAAAATCATGTGCTTCTTTATAACTGTAGAAGGGTTGGTAGTCAATTGTATAGGAACTTGATGACTATATAAACTACCAATTACTGATGAGGCTGAAGGTTGGGATGATGAAGCACCTCCAGCACCACTATCACCACCCGCAGATGCCATTTTGAAAGTGATGGGTAAGGGAGAAAAGGGTGATATGGAAGAATCATACAAAGTCCTCCTTAGAGAACTTTCTTGGGTCAACAAAATGGTTTTCCTCCTTCCTATTTCAATGATAGGAGTAGCTTCAGGGGGCAATCCTCTTCTTCTTCTAGAAATGTGAGGATTTGAGGACTTGAAAATGAAAACCAAATACTAAGGAAAAGGAGGTTACTAATGGTTTCTAAGCTGACTTTGTCTGGCTTCCCAGCGTTCACGGATACTTATATCTTGTTCAACTACTTCCCAAGAGCGTTCAAGCTCAGCCGGGTACTAGTAATTTCTAGGATAGTATTGAATACATTCAAGGAAATGTTAGTTTGGTATTTAACATCATGTTCAATATTAGGCTACCTTGTAGAAGGTAGTGTCATGAGAAAAATCAATCAAAGAGTGCTCAAAAAAACAGAAAGACTCAAAGATAATCATGAATACAATCAACCAGATAGATATGGAAGATCTCCCCAGTATGGTCGCCAAATAATTGTTGAGAAAAAGGTATGGAACACCTTACTCAATCATTTTAAGATATTTCCTAACTAGGACAAGATAGTTGGGAATGTCACCCGGGGTTTATAGCCTCAAAACATTCACTTAATCTACAAGTATCAATTACAAGGATTAAGGATGATTTTATGATTTGTATATGTTGCAATGTAAAAATAAAATGTATACAAGGCTACAAGAATGTATAAAAAAATTACAATAAAGTAAACGTGCAGACCAAAATCGAAAGGAGGAAGCAAGTCATGAAAACACATGTATAAGATAGGACAATAATCTGATTTATTTCATTCTGAGATACAAAAATGTATTTCTCTTTACAAACCCCTTCGAGGGTATGGACCAAAGTCATATTTAGAGGTCTCTGATGGGCACCATACAAAAAGACTCTGGTAGTAAAATAAAACTGAAATTAATGATCTTGATCATCTTTCCACAAAAATGTTTCCATTTGACTTTGCAAGATATCCTTTATCAGCCATGAAAATTAATTCACAAATAGACAAAAATACACAGACTATCAAGGATGAATCAACACATTTAAAACAAGCGGTTGAAAAGTATGATTCAATTTTGAACCTTGATGCCTTCAATAAGACCTTATTGTCAACAAGAGGATTAGGCTTTCAAGTAAACTCAGAAATGAATGAAAATTGAAACTATCTCATTTAAATAAAGAGAAAACCTTAGTCTTGTCTTTATCCTTCTATTCTCCCCTTGTCTCTTCTTCTCATTGAACCTTTATTCTTTCTCAATAAGTTAAGGTAGTTCAACTACTTTCTTTAGTTAAGTCAAATTAACTTAACTAATTATTTTATAGAGAAATAATTAATAATAATATATAAATAAGGTTCTAGTTAATAATTACTAAATAGGTGGGACCCCTTGTGACTCCCATCATTTTTTTACCAATCATCAAATATAAAATACAAAATTTTATCATTTGGATCATATAACACCCTTGTATCTCCCACTGATATCATTTAAATCAAATATTTAAGTATCAACAAAATTTAAGGGCATATCCCAAAAAGACAATATATCCATTTTATCCACAAAAATATCCAAAATAAAGCTTGTTGTCCCCAAAAGTTGAAAATTATAAAATATTGTCTTCATCACTGAAAATCATAAAAAAAAACTTTAAAATCCATATTTGTTGCTTTGTGAGGCATATTTCCTCTTCTCACTATTGTCTCCAACTAACTTTACTTGAGTGGCCTTTGGTTGGTTAGACCCTTGAGGTTGTATTTTGTTGATCACATGAGAGCAGCCATCTTTTAGGTGGAGGCGTGAAGACACAAAATTAGAGGATTATGTGGATGGACTGGAGGGGGAAATCGTTGCTTTTCCTTTGTCTTGCAGAGGTTGTAGGATATCAGTTTTTAATATTTTGCTAGCATGCAAGGATTTCACTGGCGAAACATCAGGAGAAATTTGAACATTGGGATTAATTGGTGGTGGTAAAGGCAATGACATAGTGGGCCAACCATGGTGGTGAGAGACAGGCTGGTGGAAAATTTATTGCCAACCTTCATTAGCGAGGACTTCATGTTGCAATGACACATGTGGAGGAATGGAAATGCCAGGAAAATTATGAGGAGGCTGAAATGGAGGTATGTCAGGTCGAGGATGCAATATACCATGGCCAACCAAATTAAAAAAACCCAGCTTGAAACAATTGGTTCAACTCTCGTGGATCAACATCGAAATGAATAGAAAATCGAGGCCTTCTATGGCCTCGCTGCCAGTTACCTTTGCCTTTGTTATTTCATCCATTACTGCCCCGACATAAAAAACTCATCCTATAGCAATATTTAACCAATTATGAAAAGTTATTAATAACCGATACATGAAACTCTACTTTAAATAAATCAAGAGTTGGCTCTATTATTTAGTACATGACGCATGGAATCCATCCATAAAAAAAGATTTTATTAATTGCCACACGAACAAGGAATTGATAGGGTCATTGGGAGTATGGAGGGATTGTACTTAGTGTAAAATGATATAATGGAAGGGAAATATTCATAAATATTGTTCAAGCAATTAATAAAACAATCAAATTGTGTATACAACTAGCTCCCAAAATATCTATCATCAATAATTTCTTTCATTTCCTTACAAACGTTTCCCTTTAAAAAAAATGAGTAACAACGGAACAGGGAGTGAAAAATGTAATTGGGATAATGAGGGGAGTGTATTTCGCATAAAATGGTATAATGAAAGGGAACCCCATGGATATGTTTCTATCATATATCAAACAATGTCATTTTTGACATCAAAATTTAAACTTCTTTATTGTTTCAAAATTGAACTTCAACACTCTGTTTGCAAAATTCTAGAACTGAGATTTCACTTCCAAGATGTTCATTTGCATCTATAAGTTGCACTGTGTAGGAATCATTTCAAAATAGTTTGCTCAATAAACATTCAACAGTAATAACATAGCTTGCGCGCAAGAGGGTCGAGGAGGCACAACGCCACAATAATCAAAATAAATACAACCAACATTCGAGGAATGGATAGACTGTGGTTCTTGATATCAACACCAGTATGTTAAAATCACTACAGGGTTCCATGAAGTGGCCACAAAATGGATCCCTTCATATAACATAATTCAAAATTTAAACTTCAATTAACAACGCTCCTAAAATCCTTTTCATTATGGATCACAAAATTCATTCGAAACATATATAATTTACCCACATAGGTATTCCTTTCATACAAAATCGAACACACAGTAGGTCGTATCCCTTCAACAATGTTTTGCAATGTTTTCATCACCCCAATATCTCGACATGACAGACTGTATTATCATACAAATGAGTAGGGTTAACATATAACCCACTTTTGCACAACAAATAATCAACTAAACCCATGACTACAAATTAACATGAACCGTGCCTTTATCAAATTCTAGGTTGGTCATCTCCACTACAATTTCCAATGCACAGGGTTCCATACGCAACATTGGTTAGCAAGGTGGTAGAAGAAAGTGCGTTAGCAAACTAAGGGTTTGGCGAGAAGGAGCATGGAAATTTTATTTCTTCACAAAATTCCACATTAATACTCACAGAGTAGTGACCAAGACACGGGCACAATAGCCACGAAAACCACAACTTCAAAGACAGGCAGAGTGTCCAAATAACTCATAGGTAAGAAGCGGGGATAACTACTTCGAACAGGGAAGAAACCCAAAACAAGGAACCAGAGGCAACGCATGCTTGGGAGTTTCCCAAAGATATTTTTTTCCATAACAAAAATGTGAACAACTATACACAGCAAAAGACACCACGCTTATTTTCAATGCCATGATTCAAATACAACCACCACAGGAAACCAAAACCTTTCAAATGACCATTACACGGTCTGAATTCATTCATATAATAGATTTGGAAATGCACAAACCGTGAGCAAACAAGAGTCAACTGCTGACTTAAAGAGAATATCGAATGTTAATGGATGGAAAATAAAGAAAACCCATACATGTGTAAAATTTGCTAAGGAGAAATGACCATCTTGTATACCTTCTCCACGGCCGAGCAAATCGGAGCAACAACAACCAACAAGAGAAAATGAAAAATGACTAGGGTGGCGGGCTTGAGGTAAATTAGAGTGATGTGCATTTACTGCATGTTGCTTCTACATTCACTTTTTCATTCATGCCAGTACGAGCAAGCCCACTATTCAACTCATCAACCATTAACATTCAAATCAACTTAATTCAGGCCGACTATACCATAGTTTGCCAATGTTCCAATTTTTCAAATGCGCCAACCATTTCCATTATTCCCATTTCACATATAACAATACTTTAATAGGGATACCAAATCACGACCAAACTTACAATTAAACCAATGCATGCACCACTTGTTTAAAAACTCCAATGTGACATATTTCAAATACTTGCTAGGTATACCATGTTCCAACATTACTTCCAATTCAAACAATGTGTGTACCCTTGTATCATGAAGTCACCACACATATAATTTAAGCATGGAGTTTATGTCCTTCCTCAAAATAAATGTAACATAATATACTTGCGAGTGTTATATAAAAACAACACCATTCCCTTTTAAATCATATCGCCCCTAACATCATATTTGATTAATCATTCTAACAGATATTTTACACACAAATAAATTGTAGGGATCATCTCATCCAACTCATAAGCATGTAAAGCATAAGTGTTGTTTCTTCATCATAGTCACACAAGTTACACCAGGGGTCCCACCTATTAGTATATTATTAAATATAATTAAATAATAAGGCATTTGCAACCATTTGCAGGAAGGTGACCTATGTTGCACTTTTGAGCGTCAACACCACATATGCATACTCATTTTTATTATATATTTAGAGATCTCCCATGTATATGACATGGATCTAGGGAGCCCAACAACATTAATAACTATTTTGAACATATTCTGGGTAAGTTGTTATAACCCACATAGCTTATTATGAATTTTCCAATCAATAACATTCCAAAATTCGTTGGGAATTAACAAGTATATTGGAAATCATTTTCTATATTTTATAAAATAGTAAAATGGTTGTAACCACTCACGATTCAATAAATAACAAGTGGATTTATATTCAACCATCTGTTATTTTTGTTTTAGATCAAGCTCAAGTTTAAAAGAGATGTTCGAGAAGTGAGGAGCCCTCTTTGTCACTCTCTCATCGGGGATTGTGAGTTATTCTTTAATAAAAGTTTAAATTTAATTCTTATTTATTCTGTATGTTTTTAATAGTGATATAGGTTAATATCAACACTTTGTTCTATGGAGGAAGGGTCCACTCTAATAGAATAGAGTGTTGTGTAGTTTAGGTATTTTTTCATTTTTTGTTGCGTGATTTCATTTATTTACGCAATTATTCATTTCTGCAGGATTGCATTTATTTGCTAAATTATATATTTTTTTTATCACATTTATGTAGGATTACTCTTACTTTGGTAAATTATATTATTTCTACAAACTACAATAATCTTGAAACATTTTATTTAATTTTGTAAGGATGCATTTAATTTATAAATTAGATTTATGTCTATGGGATTGCATTCAATTCAATTAAGTATATTCATTTCTAAAGGTTTGCATTCATCTCAACAATCACATTTATTTTTGTGGGTTATGAGCAGTGATCATAGTTGACAATAGTTAATCTTTTGCACTTTACTTTCCTGCAATTTACTTTCTTATCAATTTACTTTCCATTCAATATGTGGTGTGATTTTCTACAATTTACTTTCTTGTCAATTTGTGGTGTCATTTACTTTCATGAAATTTAGTTTCTAGTCAATGTGTGGTGTAATTTACTTTTCTTTCTTGCACTTTACTTTCCCACCAATTTATTTTCATGCACTTTACTTTCATGCACTATACTTTCAAGACTGGTGTAATTGATTATCTCTTTGACAATACTTGTGTGGCTATCCATTTCATTGCTTGTAAGTGTAATTCTTGAAACTACAACTACCCGTTAGACAAACTAGTGAAAGTAGGAAGTGTAGCATGCATATACAATGCATGGTAACTCATAAGTAAAACCAGAACCCTAGGTTAAAAAATTTAATGTACAAACTTGTTACTTACCTTGCTATGAATTAGAAAGGTAATTAAAGAGCCCGTCATTTTGGCGTCATTGTTAGGGAGTTACCAAAGGCGTAATAGTACTCCTTCACTAGTTTTTAGCATATTGCATGGTATGGGGATTTGAGTGAATTTAAATGAGGTCATGTAGATGCAAATATTAATTTAATATTTTTTTTTATTGTGGTACAGTAAGAGCCACCCATAGTACTACTATCCTTGCAGGAAGCTTGGAAAGAGGAAAAACATTAGTGAATGGGGATTCCACTAGAGGAAGAGTCAAGAAGAGGTTATTTAAAGAAGGTATGATTTACAAAGTTCATCAACCTTATCGTAAATTTTTGGCATCCATTAAATATAAATATATTCTCAAAGTAATCTCATATTTTAGATCCCCTGGAACAAAGTGTGGAAACATTTCACAAATAATCAGACACTTTGTGGACTTTGTAGAATTCCCACGATGGTTATGTCAAGCTCTCATTACTATCATACCACAACTTGAGATAGATATTATGAAATTCCACCTACTTTTCTCTCCCTCCCCTATTCTTATGGTATTATTTTTTCTTACTCTTCTTCTTATAACTTTCCCTCCACTACTACACTCATTTGATATTCTCATTTTTATGTATTTCTCATGTTCCTCATTTCTCACTTCTCCTTCCTCCCTCCCTCCCTCCTTTTCCATCCATTGGCCCATGATTATTTTTTGCAATATACAACTTTTGACTCTTCATATATACCATACACCTAGTCTCTTTTTTCTTGGAAAATGTGCATTAAATTAATAAATCAATGTTCAAGGTATTAATGGTTGTATTACTTTTGGGAGCATCATGATTGATGTTTTGTAATCATTTTTGAGTCTTCTTGGTAAGGTGTGGTAACTTAAAATATGCAGTTACATGTTTCATCTCCTCTAATTGTTTTTTGGTGAAATATTGTTGCACTATAAGTCATCCGTGGAAGGTGTATAAATAATGTAAGATTGACATTGATACATCATGTATCTAAACTATTTTCCTAGAGAAATGGTGATCATTGTGATTGGGTACCTAAGTGTCTCGGTAGATGGAAATGTGTCCATATGATGACCATTAGTTCATTCTTTCCAGTCAAGTTGATGTTAGGCCTTGGAGTACAATAGTTTCCCAGTCAATCCTTTTAGTACTAATGTTTGGCCCAAAGGTACAATTGGTTCCCAGCTAGTATGTTGTTCCAAATCATAGTCTTACAAGTAAATGGAGCATCATCATTTGATAGATTCAATCCAATATATTTTCATATGTAAACTTTTTAATTACATGAGAAATCAATCCAACATCATACAAGAGTAATTTTCATTTAATTCCAAAAATGTATGTGATGCATTATTAATTTCATAGCTTTGCAAATCACAATTATCAGATATGTAGAAAGTTGTTACAAAAGATCTATAGATGTTGTTTTGGAATAGTTAGATATTATTCATGAAAAAAAATGCCTCTAGGAATATACTATGTTATTATTGAAAGATATTGGTATATTTAATTCGAAATCAAACTTTCTACCTACATAGAAAATTAAACCAACTCTTTATGTAGCATTTGTTTCCACAAATCCGCTAAAAACAGATTTAGGATAGTCAATTTTTGGGGGACTAAATGAATGAAATTTAAAAACTTATTTCCTAGGGAAATATTCCTTGGAATATAGTTCACAACCCAATTTGAATCATTTTTTTTTATATCATACGAAAAATATATACCCAAATTAGTCACTGCTTGTCCCAAAATTTGTATTGTGACAGTTCTGCATTTTGACTATTCAATAACATATTTGGAACATCAAATAATCACAATTTCAAAACCCATTTATAGTGGAGATATATACATGAATCTACTTTCATATTCCACCATAATCGTGTCAATCTGACTTCATGTGAAAACATTGTGCTCAAAATAGTGATTGTTGGTCTATGCTGGAAATAAAAAACAACCCTGTCATGCAGGTTATTAATAAACATATTTGATATATCAATTTTTCATATCTTCAAAAAATATTTATATTGGAAATATATGCATGAATTATATTTTATTTCCATCTGGAATCACATCAATCTGACATCGAACAAAAAAATTATGTTCAAATTAGTCACAACTTGTCCTAAATTCAACATTGCTATCAATTTGCATCCTAGACTATTATTAATTAATTTGACATATAAATTATTGATGTTTTCCAAACATGTTTATATGGGATACACACACAAAAACACACAGAGAGTTTCATCTCCTACAATAATCATGTCAATCTGATATTAGAAGAAAAAATTATGCCAAAAATAATGATTGTTGGTCTAGGTAGAAACACAACAACTTTGTTATGCAAGTGGTTTCTCAACAGATTTGACAAATAATTCCAAGGAATTTTAAAATCATGTTTATATTGGAGATATCCCTATGAATATACTTTAATATGGATTTTGAATTATTCCAATCATACATTAATTGAAAAAGATATGACCAAAACATTGTTGGGTAGTATAGGATGACCATCTCTTGTCAACATGTTGAAATTGAAAGTTACTTTTTAGATACGTTCTATATGCACTATTCGAAATCATGTTTATTGGAAGAATAAAGTCAAAACAACTATTTTCTTCCATGTTTTCACATTTATTGCAAACAAGTGATAGATTTTCCAGGTCACGAAAGGATCAAGAAGGTCATACATCCATGGAATGATTTTTTAAGACTATTTTTTTTATTATAAAAAAGACATATCACCAAGTTATCCAAACAAAATGAAGTGAAAAATCACATTATGATGAGTCCTTGTTACTTCATTAACAATCACTTACACACTAGTTGCATATATTCTATGGGTCAACTATAAAACTCTCGAAGTTGCAAAAACTATACAACAAAGTTGTGGAAACTCTATAACTGATCAGGGGATCAAATTTTGCTCAAAATTTCAAAGTGCTCGGAATACGATGAAACTAGTGCCATTGTGTCTATATCGTCTTCCTGATTCTGGCGGTATATTTACTTTGTCAAACGGGCTCCGTATGGAGAAGATATCGCATTATGTTCGTCAAGTCAAACAAGCAAAAATTTTGGTGCTGACTGTACAGTCCGTATAGTCCGTACAGTCTGACGTGGAAGGACCGTACAGACCGTACGGATGATGTGGCAACATCTGGTTGGTTGACAGTTGTCGAATCAGGAAATGACACGTGTCCTTTGGTGGCAAATGGTATGAGAACACGTGGCCCAATCCGTGGGTGCCACGTGTCACTCGTTGTTTGGGTAGTGGTTATTATTGTTGTTTGTAAAATGTATGGAGTCTGTGGGGTTCGACCCCCGGACCTCCCCACCGCAAAAACACTTATACAAACTCCGATAACCAATCGGGCTACCGCTCATACCTTGATATATATATGTTTTGGGTTATATTTAAAGCCGCTTGTTGGTATAGTTGGGGCCGCAACCGGGCCGAGCCTAGCCCAGCCCTTGGTCGCGCGCTTTTCATATATATGTGACCACGGGTATATACATTGGCACGCGCGCATTTTGTAATATGGTTTCAACGGTTTTAATATGGTTCCAATAGTTGTAATATGGTTCCAACGGTTATATGGACGGAGCCCCATTTATTTTAGCACGTGGTTCTATGACCCATAAGCCCAGGTGCCTAGGCGGTTAGGGGTTGGCGCGCCCTTAACCATCCTACGGTTTGCACCATTGGCGCGGTTGCGCCCGATGCTGGGTTTTCACGCTTTAAATTTTCGTGTGAGCCAGGTTCAAACAACAAAGGGTGCATTTTGTAGATGCAGAGACAACAAGCTTGAAGAGGGAGACTTCCAGGAGGCCTAACTTCTTCGTTTTTCGACCGATTGAGGTGCCGAAAGAGCCCAGACAGGGGTTTTGGGACGCTTTGAAGCCATTGGAGCAGTCAGTTTGTCAGTTTGAGCATTATAATACATGTTTTTGAGCACTTTGAGCAATTAATAATAATGATCCATTGGAAGCTGGACCAGGAGATGTAGCCCAAGAGAGGGGTGAACTCCTTTATCAAATTGTTGTGTTTATGTGCTTATGTTCAATGATTATGTTGTTGTCTAT
>ML783709.1:563851-593876 GCA_009831015.1 Picea engelmannii
TATTTTCCCAAGTCGCCTTTAGATTTTATCTTTGGGAAAGATATTGTTGTCGATGGTCAATATGACATTGATAGGGCAGAGAAGTTCATTGAACAAATTCAGTCAATACATCAGGTGGTGCAAGAGCAGTTGGAAAAGAGTCAAGCCAAGTACAAAACGAGACATGACAAGCATCTTGTTGATCACAGTTTCCAAGTTGGAGATGAAGTTTGGCTTTACATCAGCAAGGAGAGGCTTAAAGGAGAAGGTAAAAAGTTGAAACCAATTTGATATGGTCCTTTCAAGATTGTCGACAAGATTGGTAACAATGCTTTTCATTTAGATTTACCTCCCTATATGCAGATGTATGCAGTTGTTAATGTTGAGAATTTGAAGTTGTATGAGCCTCCATTGATTGATGATCAAGGAGAGCATGTTCAGATTCCTTCCATAGATGATTTTTCTCCAGAATATCTAACAGAACTACAGGAAGACACCATCCTTGACAGGAGGATGTGGACTTCAAAACGAGGAAATGTGGAGTATTTGCGAGTTGGTCTTAAAGGGACGAATCCAAGCAAGGCCAAGTGGATTGAGGTTGGAAGGGTGAGGGAACTTTACCCTCATCTTCACATAGACTGAAAATAGTCTTTTGGAGGTCCAAAATCTTCCCAATGGGGAGGTGTGATCAGGGGATCAAATTTTGCTCAAAATTTCAAAGTGGTCGGAATACAATGAAACTAGTGCCATTGCGTCTGTCTCATCTTCTTGATTCTGGCGGTATATTTACTTTGTCAAACGGGCTCCGTATGGAGAAGATATCGTGTTCTGTTCGTCAAGTCAAACAGGCAAAAATTTTGGTGTTGACTGTACAGTCCGTATAGTCCGTACAGTCTAACGTGGCAGGACCGTACAGACCGTACGGATGACATGGCAACATCTGGTTGGTTGACAGTTGTCGAATCAGGAAATGACACGTGTCCTTTGGTGGAAAATAGTATGAGAACACGTGGCCCAATCCGTGGGCGCCACGTGTCACTCGTTGTTTGGGTAGTGGTTATTATTGTTGTTTGTAAAATGTATGGAGTCTGTGGGGTTTGACCCCCGGACCTCCCCACCGCACAAACACTTATACAAACTATGATAACCAATCGGGCTACCTCTCATACCTTGATATATATATGTTTTGGGTTATATTTAAAGCCGCTTGTTGGTATAGTTGGGGCCGCGACCGGGTCAGGCCTAGCCCAGCCCTTGGTCGCACGCTTTTCATATATATGTGACCACGGGTATATACATTGGCGCGCGCTCATTTTGTAATATGGTTTCAACGGTTGTAATATGGTTCCAACAGTTGTAATATGGTTCCAACAGTTATATGGATGGAGCCCCATTTATTTTAGCACGCGGTTCCATGACCCATACGCCCAGGTGCCTAGGCGGTTAGGGGCTGGTGTGCCCTTAACCATCCTACGGTTTGCACCGTTGGCACAGTTGCATTGGGTGCTAGGTTTTCATGCTTTAAATTTGCGTGTGAGCCAGGTTCAAACAACAAAGGGTGCATTTTGTAGATGTAGAGACAACAAGCTTGAAGAGGGAGACTTCCAGGAGGCCTAACTTCTTCGTTTTTCGACCAATTGAGGTGCCGAAAGAGCCCAGACAGGGGTTTTGGGACGCTCTGAAGCCATTGGAGTAGTCGATTTGTCAGTTTGAGCATTGTAAGACATGTTTTTGAGCACTTTGAGCAATTAATAATAATGATCCATTGGAATCTGGACCAGGAGATGTAGCCCAAGAGAGGGGTGAACTCCTTTATCAAATTGTTGTGTTTATGTGCTTATGTTCAATGATTATGCTGTTGTCTATGTGTAAATTTGCATAAGTAATCCTTTAATTTATGTGTTGCAAACTAATCCATTTTCTTTAAACACATAACATTTACTTGCAATAATTCTCAAGTTTTTCAAGTCTTCTTCAATTTTAGATCAATAACAAAGTTGTAGAACCCTCAAAGTTGAGAAAAATCTACAGTGGAATTGTAGACCTTTTAAATCACGGATCGAAAAAAATACCAACAACACTAAGTCTTTTCATAAAGTTGCAGAAGACCATAATACAATCCAAATGGATAATTAGTTTGAAAATCAAGTGAAAGTCAATGCTATAAAAGTGAAGACCAATGCTACAGAGGTCAAGAGATGAGCTCTATAGAAGTCAAGGAAAAAAAACAAAAAATTCTACGGAAACCAGAGAATCAATGATCGATTATCCTTATTCATCAACACCATTCATCATCTATATTCACCAGCAATATCATTTCTACACAAGAAGACCTAATATTCTCTATCGTTGTATAACCATGGTATGTCAATGCATTTTTTTACTCCTCGACTCAAATATTTGTAGAAGAGAATGTGTATTGAAATTTATCCAGAAAAGAATATATATATCTATATCTATCTATCTATCTATATATATATATATATATATATATATATATATATATATATATATATATATATATATATATATATATATTGATTGTGAAAACCTTTTGGGTGCAATCAAACAAATTTTGTTTGAAAACCAGCTTGTTGGAGGACAAGATTTGTAAGAAAAAATAAAAATAAAAAGAAAAAGAAACAAATGAATAAATTAAGCAATAAATATTCTTTCAAGTTTCAATTGTTCATTGAATAAATATTTCCAAGATATTTCTACTACTACTCCATCAAAAGTATTATTATTACATACTTGTTTCATCCAATCCACCACACTTCCTTTATGCCTAACAATGTACTAGAGGTTCTACAATATGTTTCTCATTTTCAGTAGCTCCACTGTTGCTATAGAGGTAACATAAATATACAATTAAAAAAATATATCGTTGTTGTTATATAAGAACCAACACTAATGAATTTTTTGGTGCTACAAAAGTTCATGAATAGATTAGTAGTAGAAACTTTACAACAAATCTGCGAAAAATCTACAATAGAGTTGTGGAACTTCTACAGGTTAGCCATAAAAACTCTACAACAAAGATACAAAAAGTCTACAGGTCGGATGTAGAAACTCTATAGGTCGATTGCATAAATGCTACAACATAGTTGTAGAAATTATACAATTCATCTACAAAAACTCTACAATAGAGCTGCAAAAAGTATACAGGTCAAGTGTGGAAACTCTACAATAGAGTTACATAAAGTCTACAGATCGACTGCAGAAACTCTACAACAGAGTTGCAAAAACTCTTCAAGATTGTCGTGGAAATTATAAAGGATGATGCAGAACCTTGAGGAATTTTCTACGGAATCTCTTGCCATGGGAACTTGTGGATGTCATATATTTGTTGCAGATGTCATGACTTCTTAAGTAGGTGCAGGTATTATTTTTCTTTTTAATTATTTTTCAGATTTATTGAATACTATAGGTTTGTATTTGAAAAGATACTTGAGTCTACTCTGTTTTTTCCTACTTCCTTACCATTTGTTATTTTTCTAAGTATGGAAAAAGTATTCAGTTGGGGGGGGGAATTGGCTAAATGTCTATCTATCATGACCACACCATCACCACCCTTGTTTTATCTTGAACCTTCACCACACCATTTGTTTCCATAGTCCACATCCCTTCTAGCATACCCCCTAAATATCCAAGAAAGAGAAGGAATAATGTTGCAGAAGCTATTGAGACAAGGAAATATATTGATGTTGTTACACAAGATCCAACATAAAAAATCCATGTTACTGCTACACGAGAACCAATAGTAGGAAATGAAATAGTAGAGTAGATTTTGGGGATTGTTTAGGAAAGAAGGAGCTATTATTCCACAAAAACCTGTAGTAGAACAAGATGTTGTAGAAATAGTTATTCTTCAATGTTATACTAAATATATCCCTAAGTATACATAATATTTTGTTGACAATAATTGTTCTAAAATAAACCAAGGAAACACCAAAAAAGAAATGTGTAATTACCTTTGGAAACGTTACAGATCCTATTTACATGAATACTGGGGAACTTTAGGACTACTGCAGAAACTCTATAGGTTAGATGTAGATCTCATATCATAAGATTTGTGAACTGGGTATTGTGATTTTTGGTGGAGAGAAGCATTGCATTAGGACAAACATGCTCATAAAAAATAATAACTACCTAGATCATACTTTGAGATAAATTAGCCATTTATCATACCTGTAAGTTTTGTTGCATATGTATCTGCAGGGTGGTTGCAGATCCATCGGTTTTTTTATATCTATTGTAAGTGATTTTTGGAAGTTGAAAGATGTCATAGATCATAGACATGACCTCCAAAAATTCTCAATATGTCCATGGATATGATACCATTAGATGGATCAATTACTTTTTCTATAATGAATTTTGTATTCATGTATAGCTAACATAATGATGGTATGTATTCAAGATAATCCACCAATGTAAAATGAAGGCTTTGAAAAATGGTTCAGCCATCGTTTTATGTGACTTAAATATACTATTGGGTAGAATATTGGTGTATTTCATCAGCATAATTTTCTGCAGAATAAAGCAGAATGAAAACCATTAACAACAAACTAGGGTATTATGCATTGGAAAAATGGAAGCATTATTTGTTGAAATAATGTAACTACGAAGATAATTCTTATTATTATTGTTATTTTATTATTAGGATTAATCCCCATTGTGGATTAATCATGTCGGTAATTGTATTAGGACCAAATCCCCTTTTGCGGATTGGTCAACAAACAATTATAATAGGTAGAATAAGAAGTCGGCCCCAACAGTTAATTAAGAGACCCAGAAATATAATAAAGGTGGGTTTACCCACCCAGATTGAGAAGTCGGCCCTGCCAGTGAAGAGACACTTCACACGTGCCAGAACTTGTATAAATACAGGAGGCTAGCACCTCATTTGAACACAACTCACTTGCTCAGTTTGAGAGACAAGTTCTGATCTGTTACCGGCAAAGGAGAGAGAGAGTGGCGCATATATTGGGAGAGGACTTTCTATTTTAGCATAAGATCTCTTGGCATTATATTGGCTATTTATATTAAGGAAGTTTTGTTGGGTTTTCTTCCCCTAGAGGGTTTCCCAAGATAAATGTTGTGTCTCTTGTGGATGTGTATTTCTCAGTGATCTTGTTCTTATGTTGCTATTATCTATTGAAATGCAAAGAACTATAATAATGACAAAAACATTAACATTATTCAGTATGGGTTCTTATATCTTGGAGGATAGGTATAGAGGTATAGGTTTGCATAAGGACATACAACATATTCATTTGGGGAGAGATGATGGATCTAAAAAATTTCATGTTTTTGTCATCCTTCATATATCTTTTTACTTACCCTAACCCCATATTTATTCGTCTTGATGCTTAAAACCATAATTTTGGTGTAAGGTGTTTTATCCATTGCATTTTTTTAATATTTCAATTAAAAATACTATTAACATTAGGATAAATGTGTATTTTGTATTTACTTAGGAATAATGGCTTATTTGTGGAGATATTTGATCCGGATTGTTTTCGACACGAAATGAGAGCGGAGATATAATAAATAAATGTACAGAGATATCTTGGATATCCAATATTATAATAGAAATGTATCAGAGATGCAACCATAAACATAGATATACAATAATACACAATTTTCTATTAATGAGTGAAAATGTACTAAGACTGTAAAATACAAAGTGCACAAAGACTCACTAGAATGTTGGCAACTTATCTGTGAGAAGAGATGTGACGGCTACTCGCATTCGTGAGAAGATGATTTTAAAATGAGACTCCAAAGGCCTTTTTACCATAAATAAAATCCAAAACCCTAACCCCGAAAGATGAAAAGCCAATAGTTTTTTGGACCCAGTTTTGGGTAGTTTGGTGTATCAACTTCCCAGGGCTGTAACTTTGGCATATGATCTTTGTTTGGGGCACACGATAGCTCGTTGGAAAGGTATCGTAGAGGAGATTAATTTTTGGGGCTCAATAAGAGACTTCATATATCATTGAGAAGATCTATCACGAAAAACCTTCATTTAGGCCCTCAAAATAGCCCCGGAAGTTAAAAACTGCTAAAAATAGTAAATTTTCAAAAGTGCCAGAAAATTGTTTTGAGCCAGTTGGAAAAGGTGGGTGTCCACCGATATCCACCTGGATAAATCCTCCCTCCTTAGGAAGAAATGGTCTCCATTATGTTGAGTGCCCGGGGGAGAGGGAAAAGAGTTTTTTGAATCTGCATCTTGATGAGTTGCTTGCCTTGTTGGAGAATTTGCGTTGCTTAGCTTTTTGAAGGTTTTCACGAACCTGTTGTTGGAAGGGTTGGACCTTTTTAACCAGTCTGGATACATGATATTTATGTGTGCAGAAGGAATATTTTCACTTTTTTGCAGTCTTTTTGACTTGCTTATGTTGGATAGAAGGTGATCGGGCCAAGGCTGTAGTGGTTGCAGTATCCTTCTATTCACCTTTTGAACAAATTGTGAAGAAGTTAAATTTTGTAGTGTGATATACTACATTTCAACACTATTTAGGTGGGGTAGTAGTCAGAACCACATTTGATATCCTGTAGAAATGACCCGCAGAGTAACAATGACACTACGGGGTCAAGACTCATAGATAGCATGGCGCTTCCACATATATGGTTGGCCCAAGAGAACATCATAGACATCCAAGGGGGAAACATCACATAATACCTCATCCTTGAAGGGTTGGATGCCATGACAATTGATAATTATGGCTAACATGGAGATTGCGTCCCTGGCGAAGCCACCCACTGTTGTATGGTTGTGGGTGTGGTTTTATCGACAATCCCAATTGTTTGATGACCTCTGTTGAGATGAGGTTCGTTTGGCTTCCACTATCAACAATAAAATGCAGTGGGGTCCCCTTCACCCAAATTTGTGAATGAAAAAGGTGCTCCTCCTCTTCAGGATCTATTAGTTCTTCTAGTTGAATTACTACAGTCGCAACAATAGCAGTGGGGTCTACGTCGATGATCTGTCTTTTGTCAGTGTTTTATGAATCAAATTCTGAATTAGATTTTGGCTCCTTGTATTTGATTTTAGCCACCAATTACTGTTTTGAGTGACATTCATCGGTGTTGTGCCCGGGGATTTTTTGGAAATCGCACCATTTTCCGGTGTCCTTCTTCGTCTTCCCGTGACCCATATTTTCCTGTGGCTTGGAATGGTTTTTGGGAGACTATTTGTTAGGGTCGTATTTATCATACTTTGGTTGTTGCGTATTTGCAGACCCAAACTCTCGTTTGTTCTGGTGCTTATATTTTTGCTCGATTTTAATAGCATATCGATAAGCAACACCGAGTGATGAGATGTCCATAAAATCCATTTCAGTTTGGATGTATCCATGTAGAGCCCCACGGTATTTCAGAACCAAATGTTGTTCAAATTCTTTGATACCCATCTTGGTACGCAAGGTATGGAAGGTATTGGTGAACTCTAGAACTGCTTGGCCCCTCTCTTGCCGCAGTGTGGTCCATCTCATATACTGGTCCTCATAGTTACCAACATGGTAATATTGTTCCTTTACCGCATCCACAAAAATATCTGAAGTGGGATCGACCCCATGTATTCCAGACACTTTGGTGGAACTTTTCTCCCAATAATTTTCCCACCAATGTTTGACATGGGGGAGATCTTTAAGGAGTGTGAAGGTGATCTTTTCCCTGTTGAAAAAATGGTGAACAGAGAAATAAACTTCTAGCAAATTTAACCATTTGTCTAGTGCATCCGCATCTATCTGACCTTCAAATACGGGAATATCAAAATTAACATGTACCTTGAAAGGAGAGGTGCTTCCAAAGTGGTTGTTTGATGAAGATGCGCCTGTTTCTATCGGCAGGTATTGAAGGATGTGGGAAAAATTCTCCATCAGTTCGTCCCTCTATCGCATGAAAGCTTTCTCAAGCTACATATTAATAGAATCATCTACTCTGTCATTTTTCTTTTCTTCACCATGGAGGGTTTCTTAGTCTTGTGAGAGCGATTTTCCTCAAGAGAGACAAGCTCGAGACCCAACTTGCTATACTCGAACCTCGTCGAGGACATGCACTAAAAACCATCAAGAGCATCCTCCTTTGATACCACTGATCCAGATTATTTTCGACATGAAATGAGAGAAGATATATAATAAATAAATGTACAAAGATATCTCGTATATCCAATATTATAACATAAATGTATCAGAGATGCAAACATAAACATAGATATACAATAATACACAATTTTCTATCTGGTGGCAGCCTATCTGTGAGAAGAGATGTGACGGCTACTCGCATCCATGAGAAGATGATTTTACAATGAGGCTCCAAAGGCCTTTTTAACATAAATAAAATCCAAAACCCTAACCATGGAAGATGAAAATCCAACAGTTTTTTAGACCCTGTTTTGGGTAGTTTGGTGTATCAACTTTCCAAGGACGTAACTTTGGCATACAATCTCTATTTGGGGTGAATGATAGCTCGTTGGAAAGGTATCGTCGAGGAGATTCATTTTGGAGGATAAATAAGGGCCTTTGGATATGATTTAGAATCTCAATCCCAAAAAAAACTTCATCTGGGCCCTCAAAATGGCCCCGAAAGTTAAAAACTGCTAAAAATAGTAAATTGCCAAAATTGCCAGAAAATTGTTTTGAGCCAGTTGGAAAAGGTGGGTGGCCACCAATATCCACCTGGATCAATGTTGTGATAGGATATAAATTAAATATATTATTCTATGAGTATGCGAGCTACAATTTGGAATACATTCGAGTTAATGGTGCAAAGTATTTGTAGATCCATGTGTTGTAGATTTAACATGCTACGAATGAGGGAATTGACCACCACCAATCACATAGTCATTTGGGGAGGAAAATAACATATATATTTTATGGTTTTAATCATTGGTGGGAATATTTTTATGTGTCTACGTATGCATACTCGTTTTTATTACATATTTAGAGATCTCCCATGCATATTCCATGGATCTAGGGAGCCCAACACCATTAATAAATATTTTGAACATATTTTTGGCATGTCGTTATAATCCACATAGATTATTATGAATTTGAAAATCAAAGAATTCCAAAATTCAATGGGAATTAGCAATTATATTGCAAACCATTTTCTATATTATATAAATTTGTAAAATAGTTGTAACCAATTGAGATTCATTAAATCTCAAGTGGATCTATATGCAAACATATGTTTTTTTTTTTAGAGAAAACTCATGTATGAACAAATGCTCAAGAAGAGATTTGTCCTCTCTCTCACTCTATCATCAAGGATTGTAAGAGTTATTATTTAATATAAGTATCAATTTCATTCTTATTTATTTTGTATGTTTTTAATAGGGATATATATTAATATCAACACTATTCTACGGGGGAAAAGACCACTCCAATAGAATAGAGTGTTGTACAGATTACATATTTTTTCAGTTCTTATGTGTGATTTTATTTATTTATGCAATTATTCATTTCTGTAGCATCACATTTGTTGCTAGATTATGTTTATTTTTTATTACATTTTTGTAGTATTATAATTAGGATTACTCTTACTTTGGTAAATTATATGTATTTTTATAGATTGAAATAATCTTGATAGGTTATATTTAATTAGGTAAGGCTGCATTTAATTTATAAATTATACTTACGTCTATGGGATTGCATTCAATTCAATTAAGCATATTCATTTACGAAGGGTTGCATTCATCTCAAGAATCACATTTATTTATGTGGGTTATGGGCAATGATCACAATTGGCAATAGCTGATATTTGGCACTTTACTTCCCTGTAGCTTAGTTTTTTGTCAATTTACTTTCTGATTAATGTGTGGTGTGATTTAATTTTCTTCAACTTACTTTCCAGTCAATGTGCGGTGTGATTTTCTTTCCTGCAAATGAATTTTCTCCCAATTTACTTTCTTGCACTATACTTTCAACACTAGTGTGATTGATTATCTCCTTGCCAATATTTGTGTGTCTATCCATTCGATTTCTTGTAAGTGTGATTGTTGAAACTAAAACTACTCGTTACACAAACCAACGAAAGTAGGAAGTGTATTTGCATATACAATGCATAGTAATTCACAAGTAAAACCAAAACCCTAGGTTAACAAATTTAATGTACAGACTCACTACTTTCCTTGCTATGAGTTAGAAAGGTAATTAAAGAGCTTGTCAACAATCACACATTTGACCACTACCTCAAGGTGACCCCATGGTTCCAAGAAAATTCCTCATGGGCATTGAACCTTTCCCATTGGTGAAAACTTTCTCGCTCCTCACCAATGGATCCAACCCCTTTGACAAAATTATTGAAGGAAATGATGTGAGCTTTGATCCACTTATGAGTGCATGGATCATATGATCACTTAATATAATTATTGAGACATCGTGCATGACACACATGCATATGAAAAATATTTATTGTGACATCGTGCTTGACACACATGCATATGTTAAAAAATTTGAAGTGGGCCCACTAATTCAATTTGAAGTGAGGTAAGTAGGTAAAGGATAAACTTCATGAAATTGTGTTGTCATTGATGTCAAATAATGTCATTGATATCACATAAAGGGGGAGGTTGACTATTGTCAATGATAGGGGGAGACCATGCATTGTGTTAATAATTCCCTGCAAATGATAGGTCCAAGGATCGAACCAGACAGAGGAATCATCTAGACTATTATTGCATATCTACTCTATGTGAATGAAGGAAAGAGTAACATAGTGACCCTGGACAATTCAGGATCTGAAAGGGGGAGATTATGAGAATTGAACCAGTCAAAGGAAACATAGAACATCCATGTGCACTATTAAGCTTCTATGAAATATTGCACTTGGTGGTGAACATGACTGCAAAAGTCAAATATTTAGAGGAAGGAGATCAAATAAGTGTCGAAGAATTGAAAAGGCTAAGTACCAAATCATACCTTTATCATGAAGAATAATTTGTGTTTGAGTCGGAGAACATCACAACCATTGATTCGTCATAACGAAAAAATCTAGGCCATTGGTCGGAGCATGCAAGGTGACATGCAGTCTAATGATGAAGGAGACTCTGAGTCAGTAACAAAAGTTGAACTATGGGAGCGGTTGCATGAGAGAATTTGGAATATTTATCAGATGGTAAGACCATCAGAGTGTTTTAATTTGAGGCTGCATTGAGACTCTGATGGAGGTAACCCTGAGCTCATGACCACTTTAAATCTATTGGAGTGACTATAGGAGAGAATATAGATTGTTGAAGTCTAAATGGTCATCTTATAATCATGTTGAAAGATTATATAGACAGAGAGTAATTCAACAGGTGGAAATTTTTGGATGAGGTACAATGATGATCGTTGGATTAGTCAGAATGCGAGCCATCAGAGTGACCAAGTGTAAGGATGTAATGGAACTACAATGAGTAGATCCACGATTCAATTATGGTCGTTGGATCAATCGAAGAAGTTGTATCAGTGAATCCTAGATCATTGATGCTAGTCTAGGCCTATTGAAAGGAAGGTCATCGGAGGTTTGGGAGAAAGAGTTGAGAATGAATTCCAACAAATAGAAGGTCTGAGGATCATAGATCTGTTGAACAATATACCTCAGTTGTTGGATCTATGTTGATAGACTTCGAATAAGGAGAGTAATGTGTTGTAACATCTTGGTGGTCAAAGTGACAAGGATGCCAACATGTCATGAGGAGTGACACTTGTCATTATTATTTCCGTCGGTGAATTGAGTGTGGGACTGAATGTGTTTAAACATGATCAATCATTAATCGAGGTAGCTAGTATATCTCATTTGTTCATCGGTGAAGCAATTTCAAAGTGGACTGTGTTTCTGTAACATCCTGCTCTAACTGAGCACACTATTATTGACTAATTCTTTAAGGACACTTTCTTACAAGTGATCCAGGTATGGTACTTTGTGATTTCATTCATATTATGGGTTATATATGATGAGGTTCAAGTGTTATGTCTTATTGATTATATTGATGTATATATATTGACAGATGATTTTGACGAGTCATCCTGAGTGTGTAAGACACATGACAGATTAAGGATGATGATGGCATCAATGGATTTCCTTGGACCCCGGATTGAGTCAGGGAGTGGATTGTATTTATTGATTATTTAATTTCGCACACGTATGTTGTATGATTGATTTTAGTAAAGATTTATATATATGGAATTGTTGGCAGCATTTTCTCAGTGGATGCAGGTTTGATGATGCTTGCTAATCAGGGGTGATTTTAAGGATGGAAATTTATTTTAAAATGTATAAACCTTGGTGAATCTTACTAATCCTTCATATGCCAACTATAAATGTTTGGCGACATTTTTGTAAAAATATTCAAATTTCTAAGGATTTTATATAGTTTGTTTAAAATTTTGGCGATTTTTAAGTTAAAATAATTTTATCCTATAGAATTTGGGTGAATCATTTTTAGAATAGCGAATGTTTTTTGGGAAAACCATGGAAAATTATCCCGTGAGAGAAATTTAGCCCCTAAAATCATCCTTGTTTCTAATCTGACTCACATAAGGAGTAGAGGAGCCACATGCACAGAAACCAAACATTTAGGGAGAGGTGTGACAACATCCCTATCACAGCCTACTATCACTCCCATTGTGGTATGAATTGTAGGTTAATGATTACCTAGTTCAAAGGGTCCACGATGCCATGAGGGAAGACTGAAACAGTAATTCATGAATATTTCTAAGGATCGTGCAATAAGGTAGAGTCCTTATTCCTTAGAAACCCTTAGTCTCTCACAAGGCTGATCGAGTAGAGTATTGACTCCAAGGGTCGAACAACTTCCAAAACAATTCTAAGGCAAGTGGAACCCTTGGAGAACGGGGGTGTGTCTTGAAGGGCATGTTGCATAATTTAAAACTTGAAGTCAATAAATATAGGTGGCCTAGAAAATATTGAATTATTTAGACCTTGTTGGATTAACTAATTAATTAAATGATAGATTATTAGTTGAGAATCCTAACAAGACTCAAATCCTAAGTCTAAGATTTGGCCTAATTCTAAGTTTGATTTGGGAACTATCTAAAATATTATAGTGGGGATAAATATAATACTAGGAAATGGGTGGCAAAATATAAAGAATTAATAAAATACAGATGTGTGCATGAAATTGATAAAAAGGAAATTTAAATAGAAATAAATAATAACTTGAGAGGTTGGTTGTACATAGAATAGAAGCTAGAGTCAAACTACACTAGTCTAACTAGAAGGAGTCTCCTAATTAAACTATAACTAAGATCTAGTTAGGGAACACTCCTTAAATGAGAATCTGAGGAAAAAAGGGACACCTAGGAGTGAAAATAGGAACACATTGAGGTGTGAGGGTTTTTGACCTTTTTAATTAAAATAAAATTGGTAATTATTGGTGTAGCTTGGGGAGATTGTGACAAGTGTGTGAGTGAGTAATCCAGATTAAAATTTACTAAAAATTTAATTATTTGTGCATGAAGACATGTGTCAATGAAGAAAATTCTATAAGAACAAATTCTGGAAGAAGGAAAAAGGATCTAATTCCTAAGCATTGTTATGCTGCCAAATTTTAATTGGACTGTGTTTTACTTGTGAGAGTTGGGATACCAAGCTTGTAAAAAGAGTGGAAGCTCTTCCTTGCTAGGGCAAGCCTTGGAGCTATATTGTTGGTTTTTATGTGTGTGGCCCTTTTGTGGCTCGGGGGGATAAGGGGGGAGAAGAGTACCCCTAGCGTTGGCTGGGAGGTACCATTGAAGTCTTTGTGATTATAAAGTGAAGGAAAGGAAGGAGCACAAGACTTGAAGGCTTCTTCAGTACGCAGCATTCCTTGGTATTGGTATTTTATATTCATAATTTTATTCATAGTATTAGTGTAGTTGTAAGTTAGACTGTTAGAGCCACTGTAGATTCACTGGAAAGTATAAATTCCAAATGCTACAACTTTTGTCAATGGATAATAATTATAATGGTTGTATTCTTTAAATTTTTCTAAATTTCAGATGTCCTCACAAATCCAAATTTGAGTGGCTTGATTTTCATAGTATATATTATTTTATATTGGTGCATGATCTATGTTCTAAAACTTGTAGGTTACCCATTGTGAATTTGTATGATCAGAGATCAGTTTAAATTATTAAGGACATTGTTGGTGTATTTGTCACTGGTAAATTGTGGAATCAAGTCCAATTTTTGTATTCGTGAGTTCTCTGTTGGAAACCTTGTTGAATCGTAAATTAATTAATTATGTGGAAACTCTATTTCTTTATACTCTCAGTGCAAATTTTGTATCATTGAAATCTTTGTGGAAATTGTCTTTCAATTCATGGTAATATAGATTCTGTTGATTTTGTGTAAATACAATTGTAATGAGTTCCTATGTTGAATTTCATTTAGCTCCTAATCAATTCTTACGATGAGATCCTTGTCAGACTGTAATTTAGATCCAAATTTTATCAAACTCCCTGTTTAGTTTATGGTAAATTTAAATTATGTCGAATGGTGGACTCCTGATGGTTTTGTTTAATCTGAATATTGTGTTCTCTTATTTAAATTCTTGGTTAACCAAATTTATCAGTAACGAGGAATCTTTGTGCTATAGTATCTTAATTTCAAACTTTGGGATCTTGGAATGCCTATGCGAAGGTCTCCAGACTTATTTTTTTACTTACTTCATTCATGGGCGTTAGCCCCTTTTCCTTAACAAGTTAGGCATGTGACCAGGGGTTAGAACCTAGTGCTTGACAAAGGGTGTTATTCGGAGCATTGGGACTCTGGTGCTACAGAGGTTCTTTAACTTATACACTCTTTTTCTCTCAAAGTGTTAACCGATCGAATCCGATCATGAGATGATTTGACCAACAGTTGTAGGTTAACCCTACCCCGCCTTTATCCGTTAATTTTTAGTAAACTAATCTAACGACTGAATTTTCTCCCTGATAAATGGTTGAAATCTACTACAAAGTTAAGAACTCTGTGAGTTTTCTCTCTTTTGCATCAACAACCCTTTTTCCACCGAAGTGTTGAACTGTCGAACCTCCGAAGGACCAAGGCTCAAAGATCTAATGATCCTTGATCAATCATTAGATCTATGGATGACGTTTACTCTGGGAGTTTGGAACTTTGGGGTTTCGTAATATTAAACGGTTACCTTTTAACTTAGCTGGAGAGATGAATTCAGAATAAACTAAGGATATCATCTGGTGAAGACCCCCACCACCTCCTAGGGTCCTCTTGACCTCTCGGTCTAAGGATCGTCCAATTCGAGAGTTGGATCAACTCGCAGGTTCCTACTAAACCTTCAATTTCACTTCCACAGGCCTTTTACCTCTCTTTTCAGGACTAAATTACCTTATAGAGGGCTTTGACAGATCAAGGGAAAAGTCCACATGACCCTGGCTTAAAACCGTGGGCTAGTTCTCCAAACTCCGAAGAATTCGGGACTTCGGAGCCTCTGAACTTCAGGAGTCTTAACAAATAAATAGTGCATTCCTCTCGAGTGACGAATTAATGGAGACATTTGCGACTCTCCACATTTCTCCTTCAATCAATGACTAGGATGATTTCCGACCTTCAGAACTTCGAAAAACCTCACACCAAGACCCTTAACTTCACAATTCCTCTAGAATACCTGACTCTCAGATCTCCTGATCTAGCGACATGTGTCCTTGATAATATATGTCCCCAATGAAATCCATTCTTCGGGTCTTCGATGTCTCATGATTCTCTACACCCACTTCCTCCCAGACTTATGAACTCTGAAATTTTGATGGCAAAGATCAACGACTCTCCTCCTCTAGGAAATCAACGACCATGATGAGCTCCAGGGCTTCGGGCTTCAGGAGTTCGGAGAGATTGAACTCTTCTTCTCACTATTCTCTTGGAATCCTAGTCTTTTGGATCCAACGATATGCTGACACATTTCCTTTGGGATTGGACAACTAAGATTAGGTCCAGCCTTCGGGACTTTGGGGATCCCGATTCCTCCACACTCCAAATCTCCTGAATTCACGAAGACCGAAGGAATTCAACAATTAACCCTTGCGCAACTCCTCTAGATATGACGACTGTCATCTCTCATGCAATTTCATGAATGGATATTGTCCGTTGGATTTCAATCCCCGATAACGCCTCCTTTACGCTCAACACTTGATTTATCCCGAACACAAAAACTTGACAACTTACAGGGTTAAAATCCGTGTTTCTTCTCTTGATCAGATGGTGACAAGAGATCTTGGATCCTCCTGAAATGAATCTTGTCCACTCGACACTTAAAACGAGTAAAATCCTTCTCCCTTAAGGATTTTGACGCTATCCTTTCTAAGCTTTAATCTTTGAAGTATTTTGAACCCCTGGTGCACTCCTTACGTCCTTGAACTTTTGAAAAGTTTTGGACTTAGATATTGTTGTGAAAACATCCTTACGCACTCCTTTTTCTCACCCCTTGTGTGACTTATTCATCACTTCAACTGAATTTGTTCTCAACACACACCTTGCTCATGTATTATCCATACTTTTCTCTCCACTGAGCAACTGTGCACTCCTTGCACTTCCTCTACAAAGTTTCACGCTACCTATTTTGAGTTTCTGAGTCAATATTGACTCAGCCTTCGCACTCCTTCCGGGCACTATGCATTCCTTGTACCAAAACTCTCAGAAGAGAAACAATTAAAACTTATATAAACATCAAAGGTTCCCACACTTAATCCATGAAAAGCATACTCAGACACATAAAACATATAAAAAAATATAAACAAAAAGAAACATCACATGTACTCCATGAACTCAGAAATACAACAACACACATTTGGAATCAAACCTCTCTGCTTGTATTCCTTCAATAAAGTATGTACATGGACTTATACAGCTCTTCTGCATCTCTCTACAATAACTAGCAAAACTAACAATAACATTCAACAACCTCATTTGGGCATCAGTTACATATATCTGTACCTGGAGAGGCTTCTCAAGCCTTCATGCCAACTATATTAGTTCTATCCTATCACAATTTAAAACACCTATCTAAAGGCATATTGCAATAAATGGCCATTACATTCAGATACGGGTTGATGCTTGAAATCTGTACAACCTTATCTTCCATTAAAGAAAAATAAAATCTCCTAGATTTCTTAGATAAATTTCAGCCTAAAAATATTAAACAACCTTAATTATAAAGTCTCCAAAACATTAAATGATGTGCTCTCCTTGGAATTCAAAAAAAGTTTAAAATTTGCACGTTGGGTGTTGAGTTGTCCTCCACTCGGCCTCTTTAATTGTTGATGGAAATGCTCCTACATCATATTCCTCTGGACAAAAATATTCATGGGCTCCTATCCATGTATTGTTTTTCCATGCTTCTAAATATTAGGTTCAGTTACCCAACTAGCATCCTCTGTTGGGTGATCTTTCCACTTCAGCAGGTACTCAAAATAAGACTTCCTCTTGGTCTTCTTACCAATCCTCTGATCTATAATTGTCTCCATCTATGAATTTTTTGTTGTGGGAATCTTCTTTTCCCACTAGATCTCCTTCTGATCATCTATCCCCTCTGTATCATTCATCCTGTAAGGGTATAGGTCTGCAACATTAAATATGGGTGATATCCCCACATCTTCTAGCAACTCAATCTCATAAGCATTTGCAACAAACTTTCTAAGGATTTTACATGGTCCTATTTTTTTCATCTTTAATTTGTTATATGTTCCCCTTGGGAATATTTATTTCCTCAGGTGTGCTAAAACTTTATTTCCAACCTCAAAATTAACCTCTCTCCTTTTATGATCAATTCAACTCTTATGCTTCTGACTCCTATCATGTAGTTGTCCCTTTATCTGATCATGAAGATTTTGCATCTCTGCAGCAAATTATTTTGCTCCTGCACTTTGAAACTCATCATGTCTCAAATATCTTAACTCTAAAATTCCTCTCCGATGCATCCCATACACTATTTGAAATGGACGTTTTCCATTTCTTTGGTTCGGAGAATCATTATAAGAAAACTATGTCTGGGGAAGAATTTGATCCCACTAACTGTGATGTTCAGTGACCAAACTTCTCAACAAATTTCCTAAACTTCGATTTACCACTTCAGTATTTATGTTTGTCTGAGGGTGATATGTTGAACTAAAGGACATGTTTTTCCTCATCATTTTCCATAGAGTTCTCCAAAAGTGTCCCATGAATTTGGTATCTCTGTCTGAGACTATACTTCTGAGCAATCCATGCAATCTCACAACCTCCTTGAAAAACAATTACCTATGTGAGTAACATCACTGGTTTTATGGCATGGAATGAAATGTGCCATTTTTTAAAATATATCAGCCACTACAAATATGGAATCACTCCCCCTCTGGGTTTTTGGCAATCCCAACACAAAATCCATGCTTATGGCATCTCACAACCTATCTGGAATAGGAAATGGTTGATACAGACCAGTGTTCTCTTGCTTCTCTTTTTCATATTGGGAGACTCTACATCTGTCCACAAATTTCTTCACATCAGACCTTATGCCTGGCCAATGGTACGAAGAAATCAATTGTGCATAAGTCTTGTCATGGCTGAAATTTATAGCCAATCCTCCACTTTGTTTTTCTTTCAACAGGTTGTCTCTCATTGAGAATTTTGGAATACATAGTTGGTTTCCTTTGAAGAATAGTCCATCTTAAATTACATACTCTATCAACTGACTTTTGTCCCTTAGGAAAGGTTTTCAGATGCTTCGTAAGCCTCTTTAAAATTTGGATCTTCATGATACATTCCCTTAAGGTGTTCAAACCCTAAGGTCTCCACTTAAAATTCCTACATAATCAGACATCTCTTTCTCAAAGCATCAACAACCTTGTTAGCGCTACCACTAATATGCTTAGTAAAAAAAGTAAAATTTTGCATGAATTCTACCCATTTAGCATGTCTTTGGTCCAATTTCTCCTGTCTGGTTATGAACTGTAAAGCCTGATTGTCACTTTACAAGACAAACTCCTTTGGAATAAGATAGTGCCTCCATTTTTTCAGAGCATGTATTACAGCATAAAACTCCTTATCATACATTGATTACTTCCTCTTAGTGTCATTCAGCTTCTCACTGAAATAAGCAACAAGATTATTGTCTTGGCTCAATAATACACCAATTGATACTCCACTTGCATCACATCTCACTTGAAATATCTTCTTAAAATCTGACAGAACCAGAATCGGTTGTTCTGTTATTTTCTCTTTTAATACTCTGAAGTTTTTTTCATCTTCTGCTATCCAATTAAAATATTTGTGTTTCTTCTTTATGGTGTCCAATATGGGTGCACAAATGCCACTGAAATTCCTGATGAATTTTCTATAAAAACATGCTAATCCATGGAAGATTCTCACCTCAAATATGTTCCTTGGAGCAAGACATTCTTTGATTGATCTTACTGTCTGTGGATCCATCTTCAATTCATTTGAAGAGATCACAAAACCCAATTATATGATTTGTGTCTTCATGAAAGAAAATTTCTTTAGATTTATCAGCAGCTTGTCTTGCTACAACCTCTTCAACACCAGTTTCAAGTGCCTCAAATGTTCTCCTTTGGTCTTTCTAAAAACTAAAATATCATCTAAATACACAATTACAAACTTACCAATGAAATCTTTGTGTACTTCATTCATCAATCTCATGAATGTGCTTGGGAAATTCGTCAATACAAATGGCATGACAAGCCATTCATACAACCCTTCATTCGTCTTGAATTATGTCTTCCATTCATCTCTCTTTCGCATTCTTATCTGATGATAGCCAGTTTTCAATTCTATCTTGGAAAAATAATTTTCTCCACTTAAGAAATCCATCAAATCATCCATTCTGGGTAAAGGAAATCTATACTTGATGGTGATATTATTGATGGCTCTAGAATTTTTGCACATTATCCAGCCTCCATGTTTCTTTGGAATTAACACAGTAAGTACTACGCATGGACTCAAACTTTCTCTAACTAAACCTTTATCCAACAACTCTCAGACTTGATTCTTGACCTCTTCATTTTCTTGAGGTGTCAACCTATATGTTTCTTTGTTTGGTAAACTTGCTCCTAGAATAAGGTCAATGTGGTGATTGATACTCCTAATGGGTGGTAAAGAACGAGGTGACTCATCCACCACGATATCAACAAAATTATCCAATAAATATTCTTGAATCTCTACAGGAAGATCATCCACATAAGTGATTGTAAGGATGACTATGGGATTTCTCAACACAACAAACTACATCTCATGTTCTTTCTTGACTTCGTTCAATAGTTCCTTCCCACTCATGAGAAGTATGTTTGGGCTAGCTTCTTCCTTCACTGTCTTATCCTCCATTGGAAACAACATATGTCTACGCTTATTCTTCTCAAGGGTGTAAGTATTTTTTCGCCCATTATGTATGACATTTATTTCATATTGTCGTGGCCTTGTTAGCCTATGGCTTACCTTAACCAATCACTAAGTCTAAATTGTCACCTATATTTGTATTATTCATTTAGGATATTAGTAATATATCTGCAAGTGATGACTAATGATTTAGTTAAGATTGCCTAGCCTAGTCATCATGCATGATTTTAATATCTAGAGAAAATCTCTCTATGAGGTGGCATCACCCATTGTACTATAAATATGTAACATTGGTTTGAATACAACAGTGCTGGCTAGTGATCCTTTTCTGCCATGTTGTTGTTCTTGATTATGTTTTATCAATTGGTATCATAGATTCTTTGTTTTATCAATTGGTATTAGAGATATTAAGGTATTAAGGGCCTAATATCTTCTCCATGGTGAAAAGAGGATGAAAATATCGGAGCCATGGTGAAGAAATGGTGATAATATCAGAGCCATGGTAAAAATTGTGAAGGAAGATCAATGGTCTTGAGTGCAGTTTCGTTTTGAGGATGGTATCACAAACCGTATCAAGGACTGTATAATGAACTGTATTGAGGACTATAATGTAGACCAGATCTGTTTTTAGTCTGCATTTATTTTTCAAGCAATGTCTTCAAAGATGAGAATAGACCCCTGATATGGTGATCGATCTAGTGGATAGAGAATGAAGAAAATATGCATCACTCAATGAGCCAATGAAGAAAATATGCAACACTATAATTACACGCAATCCAAGGAGAAGACATTATTGAAGGGGAAATTCGTTGATTTGGAGTACTCCTTGGTAAAAATTAGATTTTTGTTTCAATATTTATTTGTTTTTCACGATTTCATTTGCATTGGAAACTAGATTCCAAGATGCACCAAAGGATTTTTTTCTCTCAAGATTCATCTCTTTTTTAAAGATATTCATCCCATAAGAAACGAATTTTGTCCAATTGCGGAATATGCAGCCATTAAAATGTAGATTTTGGCCTCCATACAAAGCCAAATTAAGCATATATCATAGCGTTGGAAAGGTATTTTAGAGATCTATCAAACCGCTCTCATTATTGATTGAAAAAATCAATGTTTAAAGATAAAAACTTGCTGATAAAATTTGCCTCAAAATTGAAAACGAACACTGAAAATGAAAAACGATTTTTTCTTTGAACAAAATTTTTTGTTTTCTAAAATAGAGGTTTCAAATGGAACACCTAGGTTATTACCCAAATGGGTATCTTCAATTTTTTTGATTCATTTTTTTCTTATGAGATTTTATCCACAAAATTTCTTAGGGTTTGCCCAAGTTAGAGCATCCAACGATCTGATCTTGACTTCGATCCATTTCAATGTACTCATCATGGAAAAAATAAGGGTTGATCTGAACGATTTTCTCTAGGCCCATAACCAAAATGCAAACGCAGATCTGAGGCAATAACCTCTTTTTCATATATGAGGCGTTTTCTCGGTACCCATAACCAAAACCTGAATCTAGAAATTATAGAATTAAGTGTTGCACCTGCCCAACACATCCACTTGCGATCTGGATCAGATATGGTAACTCAGCCTTCAAGTAAGCAGAAGAAAACCCCCGAGAGTAAGAGAAAAGAAATCTGAAAGGCGACCGAGATTCAACACTGGCAGATCTGGTATTTTCGATTTTGCATTTTCAATCTGGTATCCCGCAAATTCAATCTGGTATCTAGTACAAGTATATTTTCAACACATGGTTGAAAATTTCCCCCTATTGGACATCTCTGTTGTTGTAGATGGGGAGTTTCTGAAGAAATGTGATCTCCTTTGCTAGTAGAGGCCATGAATCAGAGAAGTGTGATCTTCTCCCAGCAGATCTGAGGCAATAATCATCTCAACAAGATATTTGGATCTCAACGTAGACTGGTGCGATTTCACCCACTTAGATTTCTTCTACGTTTCATATGATTGTTGTATGTCCTCATTTTCGAAGCCCCTTCTGTGTGATTTTGGTGGACAGTTTTTCAACTGATATTAAATTATCAAAATCATTGAAAAAAAAAAAAATTGTTTATATCGAGGTATGTATGAAAGACCGGATGAAGGACCAGATTGAGTACCAGATGGAGGACCAAATGAAGGACCAGAAATTGGTTTTAACATAAAGATATGGAGGTGAGTAAATGAGATTTAGCACGAGTAAGAGATGTTCGTTATTTCTTTATGACTTAGGAAAATTTGTAAGTGAATGACGAACTGAGGTTGTAAGAAACTCATTTTTTTTAGAAGACATTTATTTATTTCTTAAGTCTTTGAGAGCAGAAGATAAATGTTATGAATTGAAAGCCTTGTTAAAGCATGGTGAAGGAGAAAGTACAGTGTAGCCTTCCCATTGTATGTGGTCTCGTAAGAGAGATACTTATAATAAAATTGAATTGTTTTGCTATGTATCCTAGATCCGCCTGAAATTGAATAAGGGGATCTTAGGTACACCTTGCGTAGTGTATTATGGTGAAATTTTCATGAAGGCATATATTGTTTGTTGTCTATTTTTGACATAAATAAACTTATAAATTTATCATTTAACGCAACACACACAAGCTCATGCACAATGTTATTCAAGCACAATCAAGCACATATGATCAATCATATGTGAAGATTTTTCTCAAGCATTCAAGTCATCAACCACATCAGTAATGGACAAATCAAAGTTTTCAAACTCAACACATCAAGGAGCATTTGAAGTTAAATTGTAAATTGCAAACAATGTTTGTTGTAATATTACTTGATCAACTTGATTTGTACTTGCAATAATGTATTTGTAAGTTTACTTTTATTTTTGAAATCAAGTTGAGTTGAATTGAATTTTTCATAAGGTGCATTCTTGGTTGAACCCGACACCCACAACTTGCTTGTGTCATTTTATTCTCGAGTCTATAGGGTTGAGTGTTGAAAATCAAATTAATTGTAAACATCAAGTTTTTGGGTGCATTTTCGGTAGTATCTGACACCCTCAACTTCTTCGAAGAAATCAAGAAAATTTGAAGTGAGCGAGTACAAGCGAGCATGAAACAAAATCAAGTGAGCGTGAAGTTCAAGTGAGCGTGAAGTTCAAGTGAGCGAGTTGCAGATAAGCCTTCTCCCGTCGAGTCAAATTGTAATCAGGATCTACCTACACAAGGAGACCTCATTTAGTTTTTTTAAATGGCTTGAAGTCTCGGATTATTAGAGTTATTGAACAATCTAATAAACACTAATGAAGACAACACGGTGATATTGAACAAATAAACTCTTCAATCAGTGCTAACATGTTTGCAAGTGATGTAAGATAAATTTATACTTATTCAATCTCTATCCCAACTATTGAATGATGAAATCAAATATCTCAAAAATCAACAGCCAATGAAGTATTTTGAACTAGTTTTTGTTCAACACAACCCTCTCTATAATGATGATGATGATGATGATGATGATCAACAGTCAGTGAAGGAGCAACTTAGTAAGACAACTCCAGATGCAGACAAAGACAAAGCTATTCATGAACCTACATTTCAAGAGTTTTCTTTTGAGCTTAGTGAAGAAAATGTTTCAATGTTGCAGCAACATGTAGTAAATCCACTTCCACAGATTTCAAAGAAACAGGTTCAGAATACTCTTTCCAATCCCATCATCAGACCTTGGGAAGAAATAATTTAAAACAAGAATAGAACATGACTTGGATATGATAAGGAATTTACCTTTTATATTCTCGATTATTCAAAACCAATCCAGTTCCATAGTGTTGGATTCCTTCAAGAAGATTCACTTTCACTTGTTCAAGTTCAGCATCAGAATGATAAGTGCCAACATTGAAATCAATTTGGTCACATGGAGAATAAATGTTTTTATCTCCATCCTTTCCATCATTTTGGCAAGCATAACCATTCTTCAGAAAAAATTTCAACACTAAAGAAACCTGCAAGATTGAAGATTCACTATGAGTGGATTGATCCTTGGAAATGGTCATCAAGAAATTCTTTTGAAGTACCTATGTCATAATATCAATCTACTTCTTCATGCATGTGGATTCTGCATGATTCAGTTTATTGAAATATGTGCACTTCTTTCCCTTCTTCTTCTTCCCTTTATAATTTGAAGAATATTTGGAGCCTGAAGAATCCTTGAAGGGTTTGCAATATCCCTCCTTCCTTGACTCTGGATGTAATAGCTCCTTTCGTTTCTGCTTCGATTTCTGATTGGATGACCCTTTTCCATCATGCATGGTGAGTGCATGTTCTTTGGGATCTTTCATGAGGCCCATCTATATGATTTTTGTCTGCTCTTGTGTGAGAGACTCAATGAATTGAGCCATCATAGGCATTTTCCAATTTTCTCCCAAAATACATCTGTCAAAATGGAAATTGGAGACATATACAGCGTATTTTGGTCCTAGCTTGGCCAATATTGTTAGAATAAGTTGTTTCTCTTGTGTAGAATTTTCAATACCACATTCACCCAAGCTCAATATCAAAGATTTAAATTTAGTAAATAAATAATGTATATTATAAAAAAAATTAGGGTCTAAGGTATTCAACTCTACCTCAAGCATATGACCTTGCATCTCATCCTTCTTTCCAAAGAGTCCTTCCAAGGTGGTCCAGATCTTGTTTCGAGTCTTGCATGCAGAAAAATGAAACCATAAATCAGTGGATATTAACTCAAGAAGTAGTCATGTGGTCTCTTCCTTACGGTTCATCCATCTGGTCTTATCAAGCGTTGATGTAGGTTTTGTTTATGTCGTCGTCGTCAAATTGTACAGTACTTTTCTTTTGATTTGGAATGTGGCCTTCAACTTCCATTCAAAATAGTTGTATGGTGTGATTATTATCACCAGACTTGATTGAATAATTTGCATCGTCTCCATCCCTGCTATTGATTCTGAAAAGATCCTAAAAACCTAGATCGTGGATACCGAGATATGATAGACAGTTCTATGGCAACTATAGATACGATTAAAAAAACAATATCTACTAAAATATGATGTGGATTTTGGATAGTTTTGGTGAGCATTAGCATCCCTATGTTATACATCTCTGGTCACAATTTCAGCCCAACCCAGATCGTGGATTTCGAGATATGGTTATTTTACTACAGAAAACCAATTTTCTGGAGGGCAAATTGAATCGTTGCACCCTAAAGAAGGATATAGTGTGAATTTGTTGAACCGTCGCACCCTAGCAAGGGATAGACTGTTTCTATTCCAATTGTCGCACCTTTCGATAGGGATAGGTTGCGACGATGGCAGAAACTAGGTTTACTCAATAATTAAATCCTCTTTCGCTCTTCTCTGGCTTATCTAGGTCGCTCCAAGCAACTCGGATCTGATACCATGTCAGTGTTTCATGGAAACCTGCACATGAGATCTAGATAAAGCATACACAAACAAATCTTATCAAGAAAAGGAAGAGAGATACAAAATGAAGAATGAGAATCAATGTATATTATGATCTATTCAATGAGTGAGTGATATTCACTCATATAGGAAATGACATCTTATCTTAGGAATGCATGCATAATAGTGATGGTCTAAATTACAAAGTCTAAAATAGAACTAGTCAGTTAACTCCCACTGAACTAGTGTGTTGAAAATAAAAATTTCTCGAACATTATTTTGGTGTTGTGATTTCATATATTGTGTTGTTTCAATGTTATTCTCTGCAATATTTTTTCTTTCTACTATTATAATAGATTAGGTACCTTACAATTTTACACTACCACCCCCGAAAAAGAATTCAAACAATATTTGGAAATCAAGAATTGCATCGGTAGCTTGCGTTCCAAAATTTTGTGATTTCAAATAATCAATCTCATGGTGTATTAACAAGTTTGACAAGGAACAAAGAATCATTCAGTTACAAGGAGAATTACCAATCTCTTTATCTCCCTCAACTTTTAAAAAGATGTTCAAGATCCCTCAGCCAACTATGATTTTCAAGAGCGTTGAAGCTAAGGACTTTTTTAAGACAAAGAAAGGAGGATTTGAACTCCTACAAGACTACCTTGAAGACACAACATTTTTTCCTGAAGATCTCTCCAATATTCAGGTATGTTCATTGAAAAATGTAATGTCCCCAACCTCTTCGAGAGGTGATGAGGAAACTCAGTGGCCTAGGCACCCCCACTAAGTCATAGTCTCACACTAAGGGGGGAAAAGTCAAGAAGTTAAAAGTTATATTTTTAAGTTGACTTAAGAAAGGAAAAGGATAAAGGAGTAAAAGATAAATCAACAGAAGAATAGAATATTAACCTTGGGAGTTAACCTAACTCAACAGAGAATTAGAAGGAAAAGTATAAGTAAGAGGTTGGGGTGCACCTATTATTCATTCTAGTTTTGGATTAGCATTTGCTATTTCTCTTGAGCATTCAGTTTGGGGGTTTTGTTGTACAAACCCTTGTGAGAAACTCAGTGGTGAAATATCCACTCACCTTGTTCCACAGTTTGGTCTCGGGGATGAAAGACTCCTCCACATCATTCTAGTCTCAGGGCCAGCTTATCGAGGGAGGTTCGATCCAGCTTATCCTGAGGACCTGGGGCCATTCCGACAGTTGGGTTTTGTTTGCAGGGGCAGGACCATCTGTTTGAGGGATTTTCTGGAGGGTTATCATCATTCTACATTTGTCTGCATATTGGGATGTCGTGGAGCCATAGGGGACATCCTGTGATTCAGTAAAACTCAGATCTAGGGAGATCTTCTTGCGATATGAGCCCGAAACTTCTCCCACGGGATTATCATAGCCCGATCTATATTCTTGGAGAGTTTCAGAGCATTTGGAGGCTTCCTTCATCAGGGCCGAACCAGCTAGGGTTTCAGTCATCCAGTGGGGCACACCATTTAGTGGAGAATTCAGATCTACGGGGTTTGAGAGTGGATTTGGGAATTTGGATATCTGGGTTTTCCTTACAGTTGCCCGATATATCATTTGGCATATTTCTCAGGATGATTGGACATTTTTGGTAGTAGGGAAAAATTATTCAGGGCTTCAGCATTCTAGCAGGATGTGGCACTTTCCATCTTGGAGGTTGAGCATTAGTACGGCTCAGATCTGCTTGATTTAGTCTTCATTGTATATCCAGCCTTTGGAGGCTTATTTTGTATTTTCGGGAGCATTTTGTAGCAACTCATACCTATTTCTTTTACGACCATCTGAGGTTTATGCCAGATCGGCCATCTATTGTATTGATCTTACATTGCTCATAATAAAAAGGTCAGATCTTTGCTTGTGCTTCTACATCTTGAATATATTGGGATCTCCATGTGTTGATGAATCTTGTATGCACTTAATAACTCAATAAATTAGTAGTAGTTAGTGATTCCAAGAAAGAATTTGGCTTGGGATCATTACAATGGTATCAGAACCTCGATCCTCCAAACCTGTGGAGAGATCAGTGCATGCAGAAGTATAGGGGAATTGTTATGGGTCTGAGGAAGAAAAACAACAGTGAAACAGAGGCAGAAATGGAAGGGTTAGGAGACGACCATGAGCCTCAGGGCTTGGCTCTCTTAGTAGCCGAATTTGGTAAGTTCCAGCAAAACATGAACTGCACAGAAAGCACATTGGTCCGCAAGTTGGATGAGTATCAGGAAACCAACAGAATGGGACAGGCTAAAATCTCTGAAACCTTAAAGAAAGTTGATAAGAATCTACAGAAAATGAACGAGAACCAAACTAGGATAACTGATCTTCTGATGCAAGTAACCCATCGAGGAAAAGATCCTGATACGTATGGGAATAAGGAGGCTGGAGGGTCTGGTGGAACCCATGAGGAAGTCAGATATAACTTGGAGAAAGCACCAGGATCCGAAGGAATTCTTGGAGGTGGCACGTTCCATGGGAAGATGGGTAGCAGGACCAATCATAGGCCATACGTTCCAGTGTTCATGGATGAACCGCTAGGCCAACACTCAGGTAGCAGAGCTAACCCTAGACCATACATGCCCACATTCACAGATGAGCAAGGGCAGCATGAACAGGTTGAAGATTTTGTGGAACAATTAGCCAGGAATACCAGGGAATACTATAGCTTGGATATGAAAGTTCAAAGACAGATGTCCCTAGACCAGTATTTTCAACTCAGGTTCAGAAACCATCCTAGGATGAACCACAGGGGAATATTTGAGTTTGAGCGAAGGGCAGGGAAGATAGAGATTCCATACTTTGATGGTACGACTAAGATGACAGCACAAGCATGGGTGCAGAAGCTGGATACTTACCTACATCTTAACCCCATGAGAGAGATGGAGGCCATCAAGTTTGCCACTATGTACTTGGATGGCAAGGCCCACTACTGGTGGTACCATGGGCTCACCACACTCGGCCACAACCAGATTGTATCCTATGCAGAATTCACTCAGAGGTTCATTAATAGATTTGATCTAGGAGATCCTGAGTTACATTTCCGGGAGCTCACCCAACTCAAGAAAACAGGTACGGCTGAGGCATACATTGATGAGTTCCAGAGGTTGGCAGTGATGGTGCAAGATATTTCCCCAACCAGGCTCATGATGCTCTTTACAGAAGGATTGATGGAACCCTTGAAGGGTTGGGTTAAGGCCTTCAAGCCTACCAGCCTACAGGAATCCATTTGGAAGACGAGGGATCTGGGTCTAGTTGTTAAACCAAAATTCATACCCACACCACCTCTTAACAATGGTGGAAGAGATCAAAGGCCTCCAATAAACCAGGGAGGACGTGACCCTAAGGGTTATTGCTATCACTGAAATTTCGTCTGCACATGGCGATAAGAACTCCACATCATCAAAACAACAATGAAGTCACTCATGGCACTGAATTAATCTCACAGCACTCCAGAAGGGCAAAAAACTACACAAAGTAACCAAAAATTGAAAGGTGCTTTACATCATCTTGATGCGCGCACATGCGTGGGACAAAAACGTGTTTTGTGTGCCCGACGCGCGACTGTCCACACAAAAATCCGCGCATCTGCTAATACGGTGCATTAATTGCATAGGTCGGCCTCTCGACCGCCTACAGACCGGCCCCCAAGGTGATTTGACCCTCAAATCAGAGTCGGCTCTGCAAAAATGGCAGATTAAATGACCTAAGTGAACCCTAATGCGCCCCTATTCACACCTGGAGAAGGTTACAGAACCGCCCTTGGAACTGCTATAAAAGGCTGTGAGGACTCGTTGTTTCAACAGGGAATTCGAAGCATCGTTACGTTGTCCAGATGACTCAGAGCTCAGCCTTTGACAAACAACTCATCAGTAGTGTAACCCAGAGTTCTTTCATCACTCAGTTCAGTTCTATTCAGTTGTAAGGAAAGCATTGTGTTGAGGGCCCCGAAGGGCCTTCCACTGGAGGAAGAAGGAACCCCTGGTCCCTCTCTTCTGCGTGCGCTCTGGTTTCAATAAAGCACCTGCCTGAAACCTTTGATGACACTTGTGTCTGATGTTTAATGTTCTTTGTCCATTTTCGTAGTATTATTTGCTTTCAGTTCATAGTTAGATTATAGTTTGTTTTTGTTTATATTAACCCTTTTTCTCCTCAGCATCCTGTTCTGCCTTGCCAAGCCCAACAGGGCATGCTAGCGTTCCTATTTTTGCTCACCCGGTGACGATTCGAACGAGAACAGATTGGCGACTCCGCTGGGGATTTTAGGTATCAAATCCTCCCTCAATTGGGTTTAATTCGCTTTCCTTTTGTTGTTTTTAAC
>ML783709.1:600392-618025 GCA_009831015.1 Picea engelmannii
TTTCAGTCATCCAGTGGGGCACACCATTCAGTGGATAATTCAGATCTACGGGGTTTGAGAGTGGATTTGGGAATTTGGACATCTGGGTTTTCCTTACAGTTGCCCGATCTATCATTTGGCATATTTCTCAGGATGATTGGACATTTTTTGTAGCAGGGCAAAATTATTCAGGGCTTCAGCATTCTAGCAAGACGTGGCACTTTCCAGCTTGGAGGTTGAGCATTAGTACAGCTCAGATCTGCTTGATTTAGTCTTCATTGTATATCAAGCCTTTGGAGGCTTATTTTGTATTTTCGGGAGCATTTTGTAGCAGCTCATACCTATTGCTTGTACAGCCATCTAAGGTTTATGCTAGATCGGCCATCTATTGTATTGATCTTACATTGCTCATAATAAAAAGGTCATATCTTTGCTTTTGCTTCTACATCTTGAATATATTGGGATCTCCATGTGTTGATGAATCTTGTATGCACTTAATAACTCAATAAATTAGTAGTAGTTAGTGATTCCAAGAAAGAATTTGGCTTGGGATCATTACAAAAAACCCGTACCGAGAAATGGCATGGTTATTTGCTAGAATAATTGGACAAGAATCAATGACTAATATTCCTAAGATCACTATTTATATACTTTACTTTTCAATTCATGAAAACACAATCTTTGACTGAGCAAGGATTATTTCTAGTGAGTTATCTTTTCAATTGGGAAATTTCAGAAAGAATAAAATGTTTTATATGTCCTCATATTTGATTGTTGTCATGACATATTGTCATGTCTTCAATGGTCTTCCCTTGGATAAAAAGTTCAACTGTAAATTCAACCCTATGAAAATGTGGTACCCCACACTTTGGAAATAGAAGGTCGCATACCACTTATATGAAGTGAACATTTTTTTCATCTCTTCTTTTAAAAGGCTAATTCATGGACCAAGTACATCTAGATTATACCTTGAAGCAGCATCTTTCTCAGACAAGAAAGGAAGTTTTGAATCCATGGAAAATTTTAGTGTTATCAGACTCTAATTCTCGCATGAGAAATGTTCATATCTACCATATTATGTTTCTCATAAAATATTTGTAGTTGATATATCTAAGTAGTATAAATTTTAGGATCACTTCTTTAACAAGAAAAGGAAAAGATAATCCATCCCACTAGCATGGAAAATTGGGGAGACAACTATAAAAAGCATTATCCATCTTGATGAAATCTCAACTCGATTTAATTTATTCAATATCAATAAAGAAACCGAAATCAAGGGTTTTGACCCTAGTGAATTATTTATGACATGCATAACATCTATAGGATAGAGTGTATCATTTTCCAAAACATTGTTGTTTGGAGAAGAAGAAGGTGACAATCAAAACCCTCAAGGGTTAGATGTGGATAAATTGCAAGAAAACGTTGAGACAGTCATCAGTGCAACTGATTAGCATAGACAACGAGGAAGAGTAGTGAATGAGAAAATCTCATGGTTCCCAAAAGTTTCTCAAAAAAAGGCCTACCAAAAGGAAAAACCTCAAACTCAGTTCAAGAAAAAAGAAAGCATTTGATGGATAATTTTGATGATGGAGGAGAACAAAACCCTCCTAAGGGAAATCTAGAAAATCCCCATTATCTCCCAATTTCTAGTAAAACAAAAATAGCCACAAATAAAGAGGGAGAAAGTGAATACATACCAAGAGATGAAATTGTCATGGAAGACATGGAACTCAATGTAAATATTGAATAAATTGAATTTGTAGGTGAAGAACAGTGGCTATAAAAAAACATGACAATTGTAAGAGTATTGGCCACTCAAGAGCCAATCATATTTGAAGAGGAGTCTCTTATTTGCATTGTGCCACATTCAAAAAAAAATCAATAAAGCTATTAATTGAGAAGACCATTGCAAAAAATAAGAAGATTCAAGAAAAATGGAATTCATAATTTGACTTTCATGGGGTCCCACCCTCCAAGGTCATAGAGTTCCATGAGGCTACAAGAGAAGATTTAAAAATGTCAATTGGAGATACAAAGAACAAATATGTTGTTTTAAAAGATAGATCTAGAGAATTTGAAAATGCTCTGATGCCCCCACCAATGTTTGCTAGTCCTATCGCCACCATACATCCCTTGAGAAGTCTTGAAGGAAGACCAGAATCAAGCTAAAGATTAAAAGGAACATCAAATTTTATTGCTTCTATTAGGAGATATGTCGGTGAAAATATCCAAAAGAGAATGTCCCTAATTCTCGAAACCTGAGAGTTGGAAACAATATTTTTTTCTCTAGGTACGAGAATGACAAATTTTAGGAAATATCTTCAAGTAAACCTTGAAAATGATGAAGCATTTTACAAAGGGGCCATTTCTACTTTTTTTTCAAAGGTTTTAGTTCTTAGTGAATTGAGGAGAAAATAAAAATGTTTTCCTTCACAATTTGTATAAAACAATTGAAGGAATGTTGGTTAAAGAGAATAAAGAGTTTTGAAAGAAATGTTAGTTGAGTGTGATGTCATAAGTGTAAAAATAGGAGAATTATATTTAAAGTTGATTGAATTTGAACTAACTAGATCAACCAAAGATGTAGAATATCCACACTTAATTATGAATTCAATACTCTTGTCGAAGGAACAAATGGAGGAGAAGTTGGACTCATTAAAGATTGTATCAACATAAAAGTTCAACAACCTACCCAAATATTCAGAAAAAAAAGGTAGAGAGTTGGTTGGTCTATTATGTGAATAAAAATGATGACATTGAGGATAATCTTCATCAACTCTCGATGGATTTTAAATATCTGGAAAATTCATTATTGGATATTAAAGTGAGACAAGAAATATCGGTGGCACCAATGAGAGAATATATTGAAAATTGGTTATAGAACACTTTAATCAAAATAACTGAATCAGATAAAAAAGAAGCAGTTGCAACTAGTCAGGTAGTTCCAACAAAGGAAAGTATAAAAGACATCCCATCCAACATATAAGTGAGATATATTCCATCACAGTAACTCAAGAGTTCATCTTTCATAAGTTCCCATCTTTTATACTTCTCGTTTAGAAATCACCCAATTGTGTCTTTTCTTTCTTTGAGAATTCATAATTGATTTCTAATCATTTTCCTCCTTCTCTTCCATGGGAGCCCCATTCCAGTCCGTTTGGGTGAATGATTTCATTTTAATTTTATTTTTCATTATAAAATCAGACAATTGTTTTTTGGAATCCCCAGAGAACTATTTTGGGGCACAACTTTAATGGCTTCTTAGACTTTTGAATTTCTAAGTATGATATTTTTGGAGTGTGCTTATCATATTCTCTTTCAGTTTTAAATGTGATACTCATTTAAAGTTCTCTACATTGTGGACATATATCATTTTGTCTTATTAATGTGACCAAATCTTGCTTATATTGTAATGGATGTGAGAAATGTGTTAATTTTATATGATGTTTTCTCTATTTTTGTATAATATTGTAAAGATATCATATTTCAATTTTAAATAAGTTATTGGTATTTCTCCTAGGAAACTGTATTTTCATAATTTATTTTAAGCAATAACAGTGGAGTACCACCTCTTTAAAAATGCATGGGGATTTATCCTCGTGAGATTGTTGTTGATATTTTGAACAATATGAACATAAAAAATACAGTATTAAAAAAACCTAGATCCAAATTGCAACGTATCAGTATAGGAACACCGGCACATAGAGTCAACGCGAAAACCGGAACATCATGATGTCAATTTTTTATCGTCTTTCCAGTTAATTATAATAATTTCCAGGGCCATAGTATTTGCATTTCAATTGAGTTGTTCCACCATCCACCCAGCCATCAGGTCCATTTATCCCAGGGATCATAGTTCGATCGCAAAGTCCTTGCATCTATGGCTTCTCCTAGAAAATATGTGATTTTATTACATCCTGTAGTTCATGAAGACCGCCTGCAGTCTCACTGTTTCATTCTCACTTCGGTTGGCATTGATAAGGAAATTGTTGGGAAGGGGACCCAACATACAGTTGATGATCAAAATCCCTATCCTCGCTAAACAGTTGCTTGAATTGTACTTCAAATTTCCTACGGTTCTTCATCTCTATGAGTGAACATTTGTTGTGTGTGTCACCATGGATGACCACCTTTGTTGAACCCAACAAGTCCATTCTGCGAAATTACCTCTCTATCGGTTGCATTTGTCCTCCTCTTATTTGTTATCAACCAAGTTGAACTAGACAAGAGGATGACGGTGGGCCTACCCATTTGAGTGATTACTAGGTCCTTGTCATTTGCAAGTGCCTGAGTAACTGTGAAAAGTTCTAGCTGCGGGACTTGAGCTAGCTAGTGCTTGGATTTCAAGAATGTAGGATGAAGCATGCCCAGACTTCGTCAGTCCAGAGGAAGCCCAAGCAGAGAAATGTCATCATTCCGTACAAATGTACACCAAATCTAGTTGTCATCTATGATATGACTCTACTTATTCGAAAAGTTGTGCCATGCTACAATAGTCTAGACATATTGTTTTCACTTACTCAAGCAATGTGCGGGTATCTAACCTAGCCACATTCAAAACACTCACAAGTCAAGATATCATTTTTCTAACATCTCAATACCGCTTGAGTTGAGGACCACCAAGTTAATAGAATTCAAATCTTGTTAAGCACCAAATGTTAGTGTTAGAAGTCTATAACAGGGTGCAATATCTGGAAAAATAAACCATCGTGCACCAAATGTCAACATTGTCCATGCATTATCTTCTTGCTTCTTTATAACAATCATTGCATCAAGCGATATGGTTAATAGATATAAATAAACAAGATCATTTTTTCCCAAATCTTGTTTCTGTTTGATACATAAGCATCAAACAACAGAACGATCACATATTAACAAGACAGAACCCATAGCGTAGAGCCATGAAATCATTATTGAAACAAGAAAAGTGCATAACACGGTTCTATGAAATGTACTAGTCTTCCTATGTATGTGTAGTTCATATCAAATGAAAATAATAAAAACTCTATTTTTTTTTTGCAATCTAGTGTGTCTTTTCTCAATTCAATGGTTATCTATTTTAATGTTGTATGTTTAACACTTCATTAATGCACTATCAACCAATCAGTGCAAGTCCAAGAATTTTGCTTCAATACATTGTCCATTCACATCTGACAGAAGGCTAGTTGGTCTGTGTAATTCTCAGATCGTCTCAAGTGAAACTTGCTTAATCCGCCACTAAACATTCAATTTGCAGATGCCTTGGATTTTTGTACATCAAATCTTGACAAACCATGTATTTTAAACCCACCACCAATAGGATAGCCATGAATTCCATGTGCACTTTGGATTATACATACTACTATATAGTATGGATATATATTTTCTCATATGCATATAATTTACCAAACAAAAGTGTGTTCGTTGTGTAATTGTTACAAGCATACCTCCTCTTGGGACATTGTTCTTGAGTTTATTCCCCTATGTTCTTTGTGACTTCTTTCTCTCCTCTCTATTTAACTTTCATGTGAAATAAGTTTACCAAATGCAATGAACAGGAAAATAAAACCTTATGTCAAAATTGTTGGACATGATGTTATGGTGTTGCCATTGATATCAAAGAGGGTATATGATGTTGGTATTCACATTAATTCAAAGAGGATCAATATGGTCACCATTATTTTCATTAAGACAGATTAACATATTCCCTCCATACCATATCTCAAATGTTTTTTAGTATCTACTCCATTAAGTCTTTGTCTCGATTGAAAATCAAATCGTCAACACAGGAACATAAAACAACATCGATACTACCCTAGTAGGTTGGATATCGAAAGGAAGTGTTTCATGAATCCACGAGTCTGCTGCGCAACCCAAAAAAATGACTAAGTACCATATTTTATCAATTGGATTCATATAAAGGATAACACTAACCGTGATTCCATTGTGCATTTTGATGACATCCGAGATGAAAAGGAAGACATGTGAGTATGTGATTTCGCGAGTCCCTGAACCCACCACATAAAATAATTCTAAGTAGATTCCATGTTTGAAATGAATGAGAACCATCCACTCGGCGGTTTATTAAATCCAAACCGTGGATCTATCTAAAGTTCCTAGATAAGCCAGGGTCATCCACTCAACACTTGATCATATTTGAACCGTCGATATTATTAATGACCAAGATAAGCCTTGTGCATGGTTGCTCTCTGTCATAGAACATGGTTATATGGAAAACATGAGGAAACAAATGGTTAAAATGATGGATAGCACCTGGTTATAGGTTAAGGTCACCTGGTAAATAACAAAGGTGCCTACGGGCTAAACCATAAAATAGGCCTTACACCTTCTTTGTTTAGATGTTGGTCGCAATGTTTAGTTCTATGAAAAATAGGTCATGATATTAGCACCCATCCATATCGACATCACAGGAAATGTACCAAAGAACATTAAAAGGTTCAAAAAATTTCTATTAAAGATCTGGAATATCGCTAAGAAGTGTGATATTGAAACAAAAAGGGGGTCGATCCATCAAATACTTGTTGGATTACTGAGAGGGGGGGTGAATCAGTAATAGAGAAATTTACTTCTTTTTAACCATATAATCCAAGTGTTAAATCAATGAAGCATTATCATCCAATAATTGCACAGTAAATAAGCAATGAACAAATGAACAATCATACACATACACAGTACACCAGTGTTTTACGTGGAAACCCAAATCGGGAGAAAACCACATAATGTTTTTTCTTTTATGTCTTGAAGAATTACATTCATTGGAAGCACCAACTTCCTTTGTTTTCCAGCTGCAACTGGAAGGAGGCTCCAAACCCCTAGTTTCTCAGGCTACAACCTGAAGGAAGCTCCAACTCCCCAATTCTCTGGCTATAACCAGAAGGAGGCTACAACCACCTATCATTGCCTCGTCCAACTGACCTGAAGTAGAAGTAGAATGATGGAACCATTGTCACACTATCAATGTGAGATATACTGTTGTAAACCTGTACCAATAAATCTGAACCATGCATCAACCTGTACCTCAACCTGTAATCAACCTGTACCATAAACAAGTGCATCAACCATGCATAAACTTGTACCAAACAACCTGTAATCAACATGTACCATAAACAAGTGCATCCAACCATGTACCAAGTATGTATCAATCATGTGTCAACTACTCATCAACTATGACTCATCAATATGTACCAACAACATCAACTATACACCTCATGTATGTGCCAACTCATCAACTACTTGTCTCAACCATGTACTCAACATGTACCTCAACCAAAAGATCTCATCAATTTCATAATCCAAATCTGATTTGTAGTTATGTAATAGACCTATTTTATATGATCACATTCCTTCAAACCTTCCTTAACTTCAACAACAAGAGACTAGCATTTTCATCAAACTTTTCTTTAGTCTCACATGCCTAGTTTTGGATTAGTCAACAACCCTAACTTGAAGTAATCATAACTTTGTACCTATAATGTATAAATATCTGAAACTGATACACAATGTTATTCAGTGTGTTTTGTGAAATTCCTCCAGGTGTCACTACTTGGAACCTCTCAGAAAAGGATTTATAGAAAAAATGGCATACCTTGTTGAATTCTGGCTTATTCTAGAGAGTGACCTTGTAGAGCGTGCCCCACATGGAATATTTGTTGAATTGATATGAAACTATTACACAAGATAATAAAGACTGTAACCTAACCAAAAAATTTGGTTTCACTGAATTTGGACCTGTTATGAAGAAGTTATGGCATTTTTACCCGAAACACATGTTTTTGACTAGTTTCAGGACTAGCCACAAACCCTATTTTCCACGGAGTGTAACTCCAAAAATACAATGACCCACAAGATAAATTTTTTAACACAGATACTTGGATACGTTTTCTCAATGGAATATAAATTTCATGGTCTGAATCATTATATAAAAAAATTTATAGTGAAAATGGTGAGATGACCTGTAAATAACATACCTTAGAAAGCATCATCAAAAGAATTTATCCTTCCTTGCATTTCGGCCTTTTTTTCTTCACCTTCCCTCAGAATTTCAGCTTGGATATCCTTGGTTACCTCAGACACCTATAGATACTCAATATGCTCAAGTGTGATTAAAATTAGAGAGCCTTTCCTCTTATTTATACTCTCCAAGTAACTTCCTTAAAAACATCTTCTAGGTCACTTAGACCCACTTTCCTTATTTTAGGGTTAACCCACTTCTAATTTATCCATTAAATTTATTATTGAAATAATTTATTTTGTATTCACTTTGAATTATAATACACTCATTACTTCACTTTATTATTTACCTTTTAAAAATTCTTAAACCACTTTGACTACTTTGACCTTTTGGGGCTTCTAGATGACATATGAGGGTCATCCAACTTCGTAAGGCCATAAATCTCAAACCGTGAGGAGTTATGTGACGTTCCACATACCACAAGAAATGGAATGACATGTATTATCCATATAGAATATTATTATCTCAAAATATATCATAAATCATACCATTATCCATCAAAAAAAATTGGGTCCATTACCCAAACCTGGGGTCTCCAACTTCTCATGGTCGTAACTCTCTAACCGTGAGGAGTTATGTGACATTCCACATACCACCAGAAATGGAATGACAAGAAATATAAATCTAGGATAGTTTATCTGACAAATTCATTGTCCTTCATCTCATTATTCCACAATTAAGCATGGGTTGTCTTACTCCACAAAGCGTCTTCCCGTGAAGGCTTTCACCATAAGGGGACCACTTTGGAGTTCATCCATCTTTACTTCTTATCAACCATGACAGGACAATAATGATTCATCTTTACATCAAACAATATTGGTTCCATTACCCAAACCTTTGTGTTGTGAGGCTTTCTTCAAGGGTTGACATCAATGACAACCAACCTTAATAAACAATACTAAGAGATCTAATCAGACAAAGAAAAGAAGGGTTCAAAATTGTAATTGAACAGGTTTTGTAAAATAATAAAAGTAATATGTCCCTAAAATAATATTAAGTTTATGAAAAGGCACATTGAATCAGTGCTCTTTTTCAAAGAGACACAGTGATTCAAATATCATACACCTATTGGAAGATTATTTAAACAGAAAGATATGATGAATGGAAGATGTCTTTATGGTCAAAATTAGAAGATCTAAACACAGACAGAGTCCAAGGTGTTGGAGTTGCTTCACACACACCTAGAATTTATTTTTCCTAAGGTTATACCGTCTTTATTAGTCATAATTAGTCATTATCTAGTGTTCTATATTTTAGGGGAGAATATTCTCTTTCAGTTGACACTTCAGTTTGACTAGTTTAGTTGAGTTTAGATGTTGCATTGGTTTTTTCACCATGCAACATTGGGATCATCACCAAAAAATGTGCACGTGCCTTGGGATCATCACCAAACTGGAACTTTACCCTTGATTTCCTGAGTTAACTCCTCACTACTCTTTGTTCAGTCAGTTAACTGAAGACTAGTTGACTAGTTAACTCAACTAGGTGGCAGTTCACTACCGTAACTACCTGAGAGACTGGACTAGGTTGCAGTTCACTCTCATAACTGATGGTGTGTGTCCATATCACTTTGGAACACCACTATGGCTCATTATTTACTCATGTATCCTATATCTATTGTAAATTATTCACTCTTTGAGTGTGGAATATGGTTAATGAGAATTCTTCCATTCTTTCTCTCCTTCTTCTTCTTTCTCCAATTATCTCTACAAATGTGTGTATTATTGTTTAGCTAGATCTATTATGTGAAGTTTCAACACATTTACATGGTATCAAAGAAGACGGACTGCTAAGAAAAATCTACACCAAATTATTTTTGCAGGTTATGGAAGATTGAAGAACAAAAAAGATGGAATCTATGTTTTACTCATCGATAATACTTCTCACGCCTCATAACTATTTGGAATGGAAGCCAAAAATTTTGATTATGCTCAGATGCAGAGGCTTGTACCAAATAACTATGGCAATGGAAGTAGAGCCTGATTCTGCTGATGAGAAAAATGATTTTCTCAATAGACAAGATATGGCCATAGGATGTATCATCTATTTTATTTCTCCCGAAATTCTCCATCAAGTATATGATGACTCACAAGACCTCACTCCAAATGAATTATGGACCATATTGGAGGTTCTATTTGGGAATAAAGAAGATTGTGAATATTGTATGCAGGGGTTTAGAAAGATAGAGCCAGAAGAGAAATCGTCAAAAGATCAAACATTTTATTCTAAAGATTCTTCTACAAAAGTATTTTCACAAATTTGTATTCCATTAATTGAATATGGTGTCCACACCATTTCATATTTTGTTTCTAAAATTCATGTCGAAGATATATGGCATGCATCTTAGGAGTCACATGCAAACACTTTTCCATGCACAATGCATGCATCTCAGGAAACAAAAAGGGAGCCTCTCACATAAGACTCAATTATGATATTTTCTCAGAAACTTTTGAAGAAACCAGTTGTATATTTGAATTCCTCTCGGAAAAATATCCAATTTCAAAAAACAAATCGTCTGAAACGGAGTCCGGGAAGTAAATTTATGATTGTTTTAAAATCAACAAAATTTAAGCGTTTTTCCGGAAACGGTCGCACGGTCTTTAAAGTTTTATCCAAAATTTATTTGGATATTGTTCATTACAAGAAGATAAAGTGGATATGTGTGGACATATCAATGGTGCATATACTTTATCAGATCTGTGCAGACATCTACATCTTCAACAAAATCTTCAACGAGCACAAACTTGCACAGTTGCGAGGTCTTCTTGGAGTGAAGGACAAAGTTGCTTAGCAACTTCTTTTTGTTCCTTCCCATTTTATTTTATTTTTATGCATTGTAATTTGAGAGGGGATTTTTTCCATGAGGTTTTCCCTCTTTCCTCATTTATTTTAGTGTATCTTTTGTACTTGGGTACCTAACATGGCCTCATTGTTGGGACCCAATCTTTATTTTCACCATAGTGATGTTAAGGGGGGGTGTTGGAGTTACTTCACACACACCTAGGATTTATTTTTACTAAGGATATTCCTTGTTTATTAGTCATAATTAGTCATTCTCTAGTCTCCTATATTTTAGGGGAGAATATTCCACCTGGAGAATATTCTCTTTCAGTTGACACTTCAGTTTGACTAGTTGAGTTGAGTTTAGATGTTGCATTGTTTTTGTCACCATGCAACATTGGGATCATCACCAACTAATGCACACTTGCCTTGGGATCATCACCAAACTAGCACATTACCCTTGATTTCCTGAGTTAACTCCTCACTACTCTCTGTTCAGTTAGTTAACTGAAGACTAGTTGACTAGTTAACTCAACTAGGTGGAAGTTCACTACTGTAACTGCCTGAGAGACTAGACTAGGTGGAAGTTCACTCCCATAACTGATGGTGTGTGTCCATATCACTCTGGACCACCACTATGGATCATTATTTACTCATGTATCCTATATATATTGTAAATTATTCACTTTAAGTGTGGAATACAGTTAATGAGAATTCTTCCATTCTTTCTCTCCTTCTTCTTTCTCCAATCCTCTCTGGAAATGTGTGTATTATTGTTTAGTTAGATATATTATGTGCAGGTTCAACACATTTACACAAGGAATAACTTGAAAAATTCACATGAAGTGAGGGTGAAAGGGAGGAGCAAGGGAGGATTGGATTCCTCTATAGGTTCAAGCCTAAAACAGGGAGTTGCATCTTCCTCAAGTTGGTGCTTGAAAAACAAGTGGATTGGAGTCCTCTACAGGTTGGATCCTGATCTACAGGGAGTTGGTTCTTCCTCAAGTTGGTGCTTGGAAAACAGGGGATTGGTGTCTCCTTGAGTTGGTTCTCAAAAGAAGAAATATTGGTGTCTTTTACAAACTATAACTTGTAAATGAAATATAATTTTTATGATTTTTACATTTAAAATTCAAAGTTTTGTACATTCTTGTTGATAATTTTTTATAAATCAATAAAAAAATAATTTAAATTGAGAAAAAGAATCAATATTGATTCACCCCCCCCCCCTCTCATTATTGAATAACATTCCAACAATTTGTATCAGTGCAGGTTCCTTCATCACAGTCTCACCACTTGAAGTAAGCTTCTGAGAAACCCAATGGATCAACAAAAAGGAATGTCCTCCAACAGAGCATCATTATTAAAAGGAAATGATTATGAATTTTGGAGTTGTTGGTTTCTATGGAATGACCCAGGTTCTAACTACAGGATTACCAACAACCCTTCGACCATAGGCTAGATACCAGAAGGAAACACAGTGCACAAAGTGCATTGCACAGTCTCACCTGAGATGGCTTCAATGGGTGGCCACAAAACGCAGATGTCTGCAACCCTGGAATGGGATGTGTTTCTCTCTTAGAGGCATTGGATCTACTCGTTGTTAGCCATCAAACCCTCATTAGATCCAAGTTTATACCAATAACCATAATATTCTAATATGACTTCATTATCCATTATAGAAGAATGTATTCAATGATAGGTATTCATCCACTGTAACATAAGATTCAGATCTAAACACTAGCTATGAAATTCACTTACTTAGTGCACAGTAATATAACCTTTATCAAATAAAATATTCATCATAAATCTTGTTAACTTAAATATAGCAGTAAACAATGCAACCATTCATACACATGACAAATATATATTGTGGTTCACCCCCTCCTGGGCTACGTCCACAACGATTTTTCCCTTGGGTTCTTTATTCATATTCTTGCAAAATCTAGTGTTGCACACTATACAATCCTTCCACCAATACATTCGATCTCCATGGATCACAATAGTCCTCAAAACTCTGAGAAATTCTCACCAATCCACTATTAGACTGTCTAAAACCGGATAACTCACTAACCCGCCAACAACAAAAACAACAACAACAACCTTTCCAGTCCTAATAAATTCTACTTATACAAAAAATTGGGATGAAGCCCCTATAAAAACCCTAACCTTAAGAGGATTAGGTTTGTTCACTTTTCAACTGCTCCATCTCGTTTGTTCCTCGATCCAACCGTTCTCCAATTCGATGCTTGTCCACTTTCCAACTGCTCTGCAACCATTTGTCCACTTTGTAACTACTTTTCTCGGTGTTGATTTTCCTCTGTTTTTGGCACTTCTTTTCCTCTATTTCCGGTGTGCTCCCCTATTTTTCGTTGTTGTCTTGAAATTTTCAAAATTTCTTTTCTTTTCTCCCAAAATTGGCTTGCACCAACAAGCCCCCAACACTAACATCATGACTCATCCCGAGTCACTCACGAACTCTTGCATATTTTACTACCAGTGTCAGTGCTTCATACATCGTTGTTACTTGTTAGCATTGCTCCTAAGCCTAGTTTCTCTTCTCCTCCATGGCTTATACCATCTGCGCGGTGACTACAAGCTTCAATATATCTCCTCCCTCCAAGCCTATTTGTTCCACTCTTGATTTTTTTGCGTTAATCTCCATGACCAGTTGTTCAAACTTGTCTTGTAGAGGCTCCAACTAAGCTTGCCTTGCGATCTTCTCAACTAACACTGATTTCTCTTCTGCCTGTAGGTTCATCATTTTTACAGTTGTATTAATCTTTTTTGGCAATGAAATTGTCTTCTATCGTTATTTTAAGTCTACCATTAATGCATGTACCTTATCTTCCCTTCCTTGAAAGTCTTGCAAGCTCCCATATTCTAAGAGTTGTGTCCACAACTTGCCACTTTTTTCTAACATCTCTATCATCTTATGTATGATCTATGCTATACTCTCTGCAAATTCTACTATGTCTTTCTCTCGCTGCGCTCTTACTTTTAGAGGATTAGTGGGTAGTGTGTGCTCCTCCATCTCCTTTATCTAGTCCTTGTACTGCTCCAATGCCTGTGTTATTTTCCTCATCTTCTCTTCAGAAGATACTCCCTCTGACTTTGCATTGTTTGGGATGGTTTGGAATACTGTGCTAATGTGCTTCCCCATCTCTTCCAATTTATGTTGTGCTATCTTCTTCACATGTCCTTCTTGGATAACTACTTCCTTCAGTGTGATATTTTCCTCATGTGCTATTTGTAAGTTCGTTGCATTAGATCTTTCTCTGGACTGAATTTTCTGTGCGACACTAATTTGTAATTTATAGAGCACCTTCATCGGGATCTTGGGAAATGCCAAGTCCAATGTTTTGATTTACTTCAGGGGGCTCTGTGTTTCTTCCTCGTTGATGAACAACATCTCAGAGGTTATGATAAAATTGGTGCTCCTCTGCATTGTAATTTACAATGTTTCTCCAACAGGCACTCTTTCCTTAGCTTTCATTGGTTTATCTTTTTGTGGCTACTCTGCCATGATCCTCAACCTCCAACTCAATTTCCACTTCATGTACTTGCTCCATAATCAAATCCATGTGCTTCTCAACATTCTCCCACATCTCATATAGTCGATCTTTGACTATTGTGGCTATTAGTTCAACATCATCTGTTGTCAGTGATGTTTGCAGTGGCTTTCTATGATCCTTTGCCTTATTCCTGGGGCCACTTGCTTGCTCCCATATCCTCTTCCTTTGGGAATATGATGTCTTAGACGTCTTTGGAATATATGTATCCATACTTATCTACTGCCCAATTTATTCCTCCATAGGTATTTCCTATGTCTTTTTCCTGTCTTCTCCCGTGTGCACCTGTTCTGTTGTATCTCTCGGTGCCTTCTTTGTGCATGGTGGACCTTGTTTTGAACCACCCTGTGATTTTTTTTGTGTCTTGCGTTTCTTTTGGATTGAGATGCTTCCCCCCACTTGGCCTTGTGCGACATTCTTATTGTTTCTCGCATCGTTTGTGTCTATCTGTTGAGCAGGGATTGTTTTGTCCTGCATCTGAGTCTATCCTCCTAGCACTTTCCATTCCTTGGGCCACTCCTAGACCTCCATTTGTATGTCATGCATCGTCACACAGTATCTCAGTTGTAGCCACTCCTTGGTTGAGTCCCTCTTCACCTACACCCACATGTTGTGGCGCATTACCTGAAAATTTTCTATCTGTCCAAACTCCTGGACAATTTCTGGTGAAATCCTCTAGGTACTGACTACTAGATCATGGATCTTTGACAAGTACCATGAAAAAGTGCCATTGTTTTCCTTCTTCTTCTTTGGGTCTGTTGTACTCCTAAGAGAAGTGTAGCGAGCTACGCCATACTTTCGTATCCTCTCTATGTACTTGTTGTACACTGGTTCTTTCCACCTTATCAATGCAATGAGGATAAGTAACCACGAGTAGTGGAACTCAGAGCCCAATCCTATGTGTCTTTACAATCCTCCATGAATGAATTGAGCAAGTACGGGGCCCAACTCATCAATCTCCCCTTAACGCATTGCACTGCATCTTTTACCACTCCTACTGGCACTTATTCCTTCCTACACTTACGCATATGTTTGCACCCTAGTAGCCTTGTGGAAAATCTTGTTGCGGGATCATTGATGTCACTCATCTAGATCCCCCTATTCCCCCTCTCCATGCCATATTTTCCTTAATCTCATCATAGATGGCCTTTGTTTTTTTCTTATATTCTAATTATTGCTTTGGCTTCTCCCCACCTGTGGGTATCCCAGTGATAGTTGCGATCAAATCCACATTGATAGGCACTGGCCTATCCATCCAAAAAATTCCTCCATGCACCCTTGCTAAGATTTTTTTCACACATCCATTGATGTGTTTACCGTGCCCAAAATGAGGTATGTCTAACAAGTTCATGATCCATGTGTTGTAAAGTCCTAAAATCCACTGCACAAGTTCCAACAGTGGTGCACCTGATGGGCCCTCTCCTTTGCACTCCATGTATTTTTTTTCCGCCAAATCTGAGAATTTGACATCATCTGCAATGTCATAATCTAATTATTTCATGTTTTTTACTCCTCCTACCAATTCGTCATCGTCCTTTACTCCCTCTAGTATTTGTGGCATCACTATTTCCAACTCTGCCTGTGTGTGTTGTACGCCTTGCGCACTACTTTCAGCTTGATTTTTCTTCTTCCCTTGTGGGTAGGACGCCCTGACCTCTAGTACATCCTCGTGCTCTGTTTCATGTTCTTCTTCCAGGTTTAAGCTCTATTTTGTTGAACCCGTGGACTATTCTTCCTGTTGTGTCCCTTTTCCACTAGACTTGTCGGACTTGGTTCTTTTCGCATCATCCTCAGGCTTCCCTGCCTCCTATGTTGGGTTTTGTTCCTCCTCCACCTGCATGGTAGTAGGCTCATATTCTGGCGTGTGAATTTCATCGATATCCACGATTGTCAGAATTTCCTCTATACCTATTTGTGTCACCTAAGAATTTCTTCTTATGTTTCAACCGACCCTACTCGGCCCTCCAACTCGCGGTGGCGTCATCTTGCTAAAATTTGGATTGCTAAACTATAAATCTCTAATGGAAATCATGAATCTTCACTCTTTCACGTTGAGGGTTCGTCCTTCACTCTTCTCCTTAGGAAAAACACAATTGATTCCCTTTCCCCCCATTTCTGAATTTATAGTGGGATGGTGTACTAACAGTTGTTTCGGACTAATAGTTGTCACTTTTTCCTACGCGCTCCACTTTTTGTGTCTGTTAACTATTTTCCAGCGTGCAGTGTCTTCAACGTTGTTTTTTTTGCAGTGCATTGTTAATGCTAACAAATACATTACATCAAAAACCCTCTAATATTCTTCTATCTTTTTGTATTTTTGTTATATTTCTTATTTTTATGGATTTGTGTCTTTTTCTTCTAACATTTACTATATACAATATGTACAATTGTACCTTCTATCTTTGTTTTTACCTCAGGTTGTTAGTGTTGTATTACTGAGAGGGGAGGTGAATCAGTAATAACGTAATTATAATCCTTTTTCTTCAAATGTTATATCAATGAAGAATTATTATCCAATAATGAGCAGTAATAAATAAACAATCACACACATGCACAGTACACCAATGTTTTACGTGGAAACCCAAATCGGGATAAAACCACAGAAATTTTTTTCTTATATGTCTTGAAGAATTACATTCATTGGAAGCACCAACTTCCTTTGTTTTCCAGCTGCAACTGGAAGGAGGTTCCAACCTCCTAGTTTCTCAGGCTACAACCTGAGGGAATCTCCAACTCCCCAAATCTTTGGCTACAACCAGAAGGAGGCTACAATCCCCAATGTCCTCCATCTACAACCGGAAGGTGGCTACAACCACTTGTCCTTGCCCCGTCCTGCCACCTTGAAGTAGAAGTAGAATGATGGAACCACTATCACACTATCACTGTGAGATATATTGTTGTAAACCTGTACCAATAAGTCTGAACCATGCATCAACCTGTACCTCAACCTGTAATCAACTTGTACCATAAATAACTGCATCAACCATGCACCAACCTGTAATCAACCTGTAGCATAAACAAGTGCATCAACCATGCACCAACTTGTAATCAACTTGTACCTTAAACAAGTGCATCAACCATGCACCAACCTCAACAAAAATCCCTCATCAATTTCATCATCCTGTTTACGGGCGAAATTGACCGTCCGTCAACTGAGAGAGTGGAACCGGTCCGGGGTTGTCTAATAACCCAAGTCGTTTGGAATGAACCACCCTGACGGGTTTAGCGGCTCCGTTAGCCGTTCTAAGGTTCTAGGAAAACCAAAGAGAAAACTAATCTAAACTAACTAA
>ML783709.1:633032-659703 GCA_009831015.1 Picea engelmannii
GAACTGTTAAAATATTGTGTAACTACAAAGAATATTCTTATCCCCTTTTGTGGATAAAGATAAAATATATTTATTATTGATTAGATCAATCCCCTTTTGTGGATTGATCATGTCGGGTATTGTAAATGACCAAATCCCCTTTTCGGATTGGTCAAACCCTAATTGTAATAGGCTAAATAAGAAGTTGGCCCCAGAATATATTAAAGGTGGTTATAACCACCCAGAAGAAGAATTCAGCCCTACCAGTGAAGAGACACTTCCACACATGCCAGAATTGTATAAATAAGAAAGGTCAGTGCCTCATTTAGACACACACTCAACTCACTCATCTAGTGTGCAAGTATTGAAGGAAGCTACAGTTACCAGTTGCCGAAAGAAGGAAGAGAGAGAGAGGTGCATCCTTGTGAGAGGAATTTCTGTGTTGTTTGGTTCATTATCTTGGCATTGCATTGGCTATCTATATTAAGGAAGTTTTGTTGGGTTTTCTTCCCCTTGAGGGATTCCCGGGATAAATGCTTGTGTACTCTTGTGATTGTGTTTCTCTCAGTGATCATGTCTATGTTATTGTTATCTAGTAAATAGAATGGTAACCTAATAATAGCAGAAACTTTAACATGGATTCAGAGCTAAGCTGAAGAGAGCATCTTTCACAGGAAAAAGAAAAATGTCACTGTTGTCGTACATGAAAATTAGGGTTTTTTATTAAAGAATGTTTTCATCCTCAAAACCATCTAGAAAGGTGCGCCCTACCTCAAGGAACATTTTGGCATCCTCAACGAACTTTTTCAGTGGCTAGATCTCTTGGAAAGAGAAACCCTAGTTTTCACAAAGTACCAGAAAACCAGAAGTACCAGAAAACTAGAAGCACCAGTCCAGAAATCTGCAGATCAAGTTTGGAGGGGTAAAAGTTGGATTTTCTAAAATCTAAACACACCAGGCTACTTGCCTCAGTACACCGCATCTTTTGGTGAGTTCAATTTTCAGATCCAAGTAATTTGATTTTTTTATTATTTCTATAGTCCAAGGGCTAGGATTTCTTCTACAAGAAATAATGGCTACCAGCATGAGGATAGAAGATAGGTTGGAAGGATCTAGAAACTTTAGATCTTGGAAGCATAGGTTGCAGATGATTCTAGACGAGAATGATCTCCTAGACCATGTTACAATGGGTGTACGAGAACCATAGGAAGAAGATCAAAGACCAAGAATAAGAAGAATGAAAAGAAATCAAAGAGAATCGTGTCAGATTCAGTAAAGGATCACTTGATCCCTCATATATATGAACTACAGACAACAAGGAAAATGTATGAAGCACTCAGCAGGTTATATGAAAGCAAAGACATTAGCTGGAATCTTACCTTAAGCAATCAGCTTTGTAATATGAAGATGGACAACTCAGAATCTGTCACATCCTATCTTATGAGAGTTTCTCAGATCAGAGATCAACTTGCAGCCATTGGAGATGTCATTAGTGACAAAGAACTTGTAACCACAACCCTAAATGGGTTTCCAACATTTTGGATTCCTTTTGTACAAGGAGTGTGTGCAAGAAGGAAGTTACCCAAGTTTGATAAGTTATGGGCAGATTGCACACACAAAGAATCTAGACTTGCAGACCAACAAAAGAGATTAATTGTCGATGAAGAGGAAGCTCTTACAGCTCAAAAGAAAAAAAAAACTCCCTTCGGGAAGAACAATAAAGAAGCTAACTCTGTAAGAGTTCCAGACAAGAAGAAAGATGTTTTAAAATTCAGATGCTACAACTGTCAAAAGTTGGGACACTTTTCTTATGATTGTCCTCAAGGAAAAGGGAAAAGAAAGTATCAAGCACATGTGGCAGAGGAAGAGGAATATCCTCCCTCAAAGAAAGATTTAACAGAAATTAAGGATTATGTACTTTAAGTTGAAGATAGTTGATCTGAAGAAAGATAGCAAATGGTGGAGTATGTGAAGCCTCCCCACAGAAAAACAAAAGATAAGTATTCATGTTTATTTTTAGTATCTTGTTTAGTTTAATACTTTATCATTACAAGTTAGTTTTTTGTGAGAATGTTAATTAACCTTGTTTTATTTCAGTGTCTATGCAAACTTATGAAGGAAGTATCAAAGAAGAGGATGAAGAAAGAGATAAAATATTTGTTTTAGCTATGATCACTCATGAGAGTGACAAAGAAAGCATATTGTAAGTAAGTTTACAAGTCTCGGAAGAAAGAACTTATGTCGTGACTTGCAGAAGTTAGACAACATGAGAAGAACGTATGATATGGTCACAGTCAGCAAAGACCAGACAATATCCAATACTTATATAGGAGCAGGAGGCTCCTAAAGATGAAAAACATAAATATTCAAGATGAAGAAAAAGATGGATACTCAGATATAGTGGATGAGATGCAGGTAACTACAAGTTTCTCCAGTATCGTTCTTATAGATGCAGAAGGAGCAGGTTGATCTAGTATGAAGACAGAAAGAAAGAAATATTTGAACTCAAGAAGGCACCCAGGATATTACAGAAGAAAACTTCAAAGATGATTATTAGAAGCTATTATCTTGGTGCAAGAGGGAGCCATGTCTCTGAGTTCGAAATGAAGGATCGCGAATTGATGCAGTTAGAAAAGCAGATGGATGGTGCCCAGATATTTTGATCAAGATGAAATCTATCCAGTAGATGGATGGTGCCCAGCAGATGGGTGGCATGGTATTATACCATGGAAAGGTTTTGGACCACAAGATATTTTTTTATATCCCATAGCTAGACCTTCGTAGAGAAGGAGAAAGAGGAAAGACCTTCGTAGAGAAGGAATGAGAAATCCCATAGGTAGACCTTTGTAGAGAAGGAAGAGACCTTCGTAGAGAAGGGGAATGAGAAATTTACCAAGGTTGGCCTCTATCCAAGTGTTGAGTTTTGGATACTCTAGGGACTTGCTAGAATACCCTTGTAGAGAGGAATGTGGATGTATCTCCAAGGGGCAGCGATCACATACTCTCCTCTAGCCAAGGATTGAGTATCCTTGAACACAAACCTTGACCATGTGGAATGGTTAGTTGGCTCTTGAGGTTTGTGTCGTGATCCTGCATGGATCATGGAAAGGGCGTCTAGTCTTGCCCAGGCTAGCATCTTAGCTTCTCTAGTTCATGTGGGATGACTAGGAGTGAAGCTATGGTAGTAGTCCTCCCCAGTGGATGGGTGAGATAGATGACTACAAGAGAAGGGAGAACATAAAAGGAATGGAAAAACTCATAGGACATCTTCTGTCAATGATCATGATGCCAAATGACCAAGTGGATGCCTCCAGTTATCCAGTTAATGATGATTACCCATTTGATGATGTTTCCCAGTTGATGATGTTATCCAATGGATGTTTCTACCTAGTTGATGTCAACATCCAGTGACCTATCAAAAGATAAATAATATCCTTCTTGTTAAGAGGGACTATTAAAATATTGTGTAACTACAAAGAATATTCTTATCCCCTTTTGTGGATAAAGATAAAATATATTTATTATTGATTAGATCAATCCCCTTTTGTGGATTGATCATGTCGGGTATTGTAAATGACCAAATCCCCTTTTGTGGATTGGTCAAACCCTAATTGTAATAGGCTAAATAAGAATTCGTCCCCAGAATATATTAAAGGTGGTTATAACCACCCAAAAGAAGAAGTCGGCCCTGCCAGTGAAGAGACACTTCCACACATGCCAGAATTGTATAAATAAGAGAGGTCGGCACCTCATTTAGACACACACTCATCTCACTCATCTAGTGCACAAGTCTTGAAGGAAGTTGCAGTTACCAATTGCCGGAAGAAGGAACAAAGAGAGAGAGGCACATCCTTGGGAGAGGAATTTATGTGTTATTTGGTTCATTATCTTTGCATTGCATTGGCTATCTATATTAAGGAAGTTTTGCTAGGTTTTCTTCCCCTTGAGGGTTTCCCAGGATAAATGCTTGTGTACTCTTGTGATTGTGTTTCTCTCAGTGATCCTTTCTATGCTATTGTTATCTAGTAAATAGAATGGTAACCTAATAATAGCATAAACTTTAACATGAACTTCCATGGGTGTTGTAAACACATGTTGTCATAGAGGAGAACTAGATCTCCTTAAAGTTTTTCTTCTTTATGTGCCTATCATACCAAGATTTTTCCTTCACTTTTTGTACTTCTTGGTGAAATCATGATAAAATTATGCTGTCTTCCATCTCCATCAACTGATCCAATCATTCATATGCAACACCTTCTTCTGTCATGTTGGTGATTGTTGCAATGTGGGGACTAGGTATTAAATAATCCAATGGGACCATTGCTTCCTGCCCATACACCATTTGAATGGTGTATGTCATGTAAGATTCTTTCATGTAGTCATGTAAGCCCATAGCACCATTTATACCTTCAAATTACAATCATACCTATTCATATTGCAAATCGTTGTCAATGCATTTTCTAGAATCTTGTTAAAATATTCTATTGTACCATTTTCCTGGGGATGGTAAGGTGTGTTCTTATGATAATGTATCTCGAATTACTTTTCATATCTCTGATTGCACTGTTAATAAAATGAGTTCCTTGATCACTCAACAAAGCTCTAGAACATCCAAGTCTAGTCACCACATTCTCAAAGAGAAACTGAGTTGCAATTTCTGCGTTGCAATCCTTTACTAGAGCTGCTTCTTCCCACCTGGTTAAGTATTTTGTCGCAGTGATGATGTATCTCACTCCTGATATCCTTGTTGGTGGATTAATGGTTCCAATGAAATACACAACCCATTTATCAAATACTTGTAAAGTTACTTAGGGCATAAGTGGCATTTCATCCCTTCTGGATGGTTTTCCCATCCTTTGACAGACATCACAGGTATGACAGTATTCCTTTGCATCCTTATATATTGTAGGCCACCATAATCTTTCACGTAACACCTTCTTTTTTGTAGGCTTCTCTGCATATTTCCTTCCATTTATGCCTTCATGTGCTTCTGCTAACACCATGAGCATTCATGATCCATCGTACATCTTCTTAGAATTCCATCTGCACCTAACTTATATAAATGACCTGCAATTATTTGATAGTCTGCAGCGCACACTACCAATTATTTTTTCTGCATGACGGTAAATTCCTTGGGAGCCATTCTTGTTCTCAAGAATCCAACAATGTCAGCAAAATAATCATCAGCAATCTGAACAGAAAATAAGTTAGCATCGGGAAAATTTTCCTCCAAGTTATTTGGCTCATGTCCATTAGTAATTCTTGATAGATGATATGGTCCTGCATTCAACTTCCTTGGTTTTACTATGACTACAAAATTATATATCTAAAACAATAAAAACCATATACAGATCCTCCCCCCCAACACAAGCTTGTTAACTAGGTACTTTAAAGCGGAATGATTTGTAAACATATTAAAATGTTGACCCAATAAATAATGTTTGAACTTTTGTAAGGAATATACCATATCCAAACCTTCCCTCTCTGTAGTATTTTAGTTATGCTCGGACTCAAACAACTTTATACTAGAAAAATATATTGGGTGATCAATGTCTCCTTCACTTGGTTGTGTTAAAATTTCTCCAAGTGCAATGGATGAAGCATCCACATGCACATGAAATTATTTTGTCTAATCTGGAAATCTCAGAATTGGTATTGTCACCATATTCTCTTTCATTATGTCCAATCTCTCTTGGAATTCAACATTCAACTGAAACCTGGTGTCTTTCTTTAGTAACTTCTCCATGGGAGCAGTAATCTTTGCAAAGCCCTTTATGAATTGCATGTAGTACTCAGTGTGGCCCAATGTTTCTCTCAACTAGTGCACTGACTTTGGTGGTGGTAAATTGACAATAAAAACAATCTTTGCAGGGTCTACTATCAATCCATGTTTGCATACAATGTGTCCAAGTAGGATTCCAAACGGTGTACTGAATATAAATTTATTAATGTTCAATGAAATCCGACATTGACTACATATTTCTAGCATTAACCTTAGAATTTCCACATGGTCCTTCAATAAACTGAATATTGTCCAATCATAGAGATAAACCTATAGAAATTTATGTATAAAATCCTTCAATGCAGCTACTACTACTCTGGAAAATATTGTTGGTGCATTATTTAGACAAAGTGGAATTATTGTGTATTGATATGACCCCCACTCTGGTTCAAATGTATTTTTGTACCTGTCCTCCAGAGAAATTATGATCTGATGGTAACCTGAAAATCCATCTATGAAGGACTACACTTCTTGCCCTCCCACATTCTCTAAAACCTCATTTGTAAATGGAGTAGGAAAAGGATCGTGTAGGCATGCATTATTTAACTTCCTCGGGTCCACACATATCCTAATCCCTCCATTTTTATTTTCCTAGACCACCATTGGACTAATCCATTCTGATTCTTCCACGGGCTCTATGATTCTTGATTCTATCATTTTGTCAATTTTTACCTTAACTTTCTGCTTATAGATGGGGTTTAATCGGTATGATCTCTGTCGAAATGGTCTTGCATTTTTTCTGAGGGGTATCCTCATTTCTCCAATTTATCCTGTTACCCCTTTCATCTATGAAATGTGGTTTGGAATAAGTCACTATACCCGCGCAGTAATTTAGTTATCTTTTCCATTGTCTCATTGTCCCAGTAATCCACAATGCTTTCTATATTGGGCTTATCTTCAGTCCCAAGATTGAACCTTTTAATATTCATAGGTGCAATGAACTCTTTTGATTGTAACTAGGGTCCTTCCAACCCTCTTTCTCCTTCCCCTTCTACTATATGTAAGTCACGTGGGTTTTCTTCTACTTCTTCATCATATGTGACCTAATAACAGTAAACTAATTGTTCAAGTGTTTATTTTTTGTAATATTTGTCTATTGTCACTGTATCTACCCCATACTCTTCAAATATCTTCCCTTTTATCCTCTATAATTCCAGATCCACCCATGGATTCTCACTTTCAAATGAAAAATTCCTAATAATTTTTTGTTGTATTGCACCCCAACTCACAGTTTATCTGTGCAGTTCCTGCTCCTTGTACCAATTACTTGGTATTCATTATAATATATGAATAAAGTAATGTGTCCATTCCCCTGGTGGTACCAATATCCAATTAGTGACACAATAATTTATATTTTGTCTTGGTTTCCCTCTTCCATCATACTTCTATAAGGATCTATCTTGTTGACTCCTACCAAATATTATGTGCATCAGTTGCTTACACTGATACCAGTCCTGAATTACCTCCTTATGTGCACCCCACCTTCATGTCGGTGTGTCCCTTAGTGCTATATCCAACACTAGTAATCTTTGACTATCCAAAACCTCTTATTTGAACTCTGTCGGGAAGTTTTCTAAATTTTCCTCTTCAGTAAATGTGGGAAACTATCTTACTTTTGTCCCAACCAATCTTACTGCACGTGTAAATCTGGCGCACCTCCTAATAGAGACTTCATGCAATATTTTTAGTCAGATTTCTACTCCAGTATCTGAATCTGAAATGTTGGAATTGATACTCCTTGAACTGAGTACTCCATATGCAATTGGATTCACATAGTCTTCTTCTCACGCAATAGTCCTATACAGTTGGTTCACATCATCCTCTAGAAAACTATCAGGCACAGGTTCTACATATCTTTCACAATCTCATGGATCTAAAGGTTCTACTACCCTAAAGTTCTCATGCTTCAAATATCATCTTTCTATTCTTTAAATTAATTATGGTCTGATTATCAAAGGCCCAATCAATTCCCAGTAGTGTTGGAAATGGTATAGATTCATCCACCATATCCATTACTTCAAAATCTATTTTGGTGCACACACCATCTAGATCCATTATTATATTCTTCAATCTACCTATGGGAATCACTCTTTGTTGGTTTGGTAGTTTCAACTGGATATTGGAATACCCTAGTGTAGGTTCTCCCATTGCTTCCCAAGTCTTCTTTTGTAAAATGTCGACATCTGATCCTAAGTCTAGGATAACATTTCCCATGTTAAAGTCTCCTATATTTGAATTCAATATGAACTCTCTGCTAGTTATTTTATTTCTATGGACTTGATTAATATTATTTGGTTATCTCCCTACCCCTTCTTCAATGCTATATTTCTCAAGTATATTTTTAAACAACTCCATGGAATTCTTATCATTAAGTAATTTAAAGCAAGATTCCAGGAAATTATTTAAGTTGCATACTTTCTTTTTTTTCTCTCCTTTGTAAGTATGATCCAAAGATTGAGGCATATCAAAAATAGGATTATCATACCTTAGCATAGTGTTTGATGTTGAGGCTTCATTCTCCTTCAGGAACTCCTTCTTTGCTTCCTTGAAATTTTCCTTCTCCTTCTTTGCATCAAATTGTTGATGTGGTTGAGTATTCTTCTTAATCCAGCACTGATATTCCTTCTTCTAATCCTGTGCATATTATCATGTCTTCACTCTTCCTCTAGTCACTATATTTATGTTCCTCCAAAGATCCCTTATTTCTGCAGCAATCCACTAAATATTCTGGTTATTTAGATTCTTCTTCTCCTGGATCTTCACCATCAACTTTGGGCACTCTTTTGTCACGTGATCTGTTGCGCGATAGTACATACATGTTGTTTTTTGTTGAGGACAATCTCTGGCATAGTGTCCTTATTGTTGACAATTATGGTAGATAATAGGCCCTCTGCCTCTGCCCATTCCTCCTCTTCCTCTACCTATGAATCCTCCTCTACTCCCATGTGGATCCAGGTATTGTTGATTATATTGTGGTGCCTGATTATACTGTGGGGGTTGGTGAAATTGTGGCACTACTTGAAATTGTTGTGTGTTGCCAAAATGTGGTACAATCTATCCTGCCATAAACTCATCCTACATCATGTATGCATCTGAGGTTCTTTCCTTCATTAACTCTATATTTCTACAATTTTTTTCTTCATTTTCTACTGACTTACAAAAGTTACAAAAAGTACTCTTTGTTTATGTCTTGTACTTCTGCATCATAGGGTCGTGATACAGATCATGCCCATGTGTCTTGCATATTTCACACCAAGGCCCTCCTATGGGAAATGGATTTGGCAGCCCTACTCCCAGGTACTGAGAAAATGTCAGATACTTGTTCTTGTGATGTCCTTTTGATCTTCACAGGGTACACCACACTGCTTCTCTTTTCTCCCTTAATTTTATTATGATTTAATTGCATTTTCAAGTTCTTCAAGTCTTCCTTCATCTCCTTTATAGATGGATCTGTCTGCTTATACTGATTCTCTTCTAACTGCATCCCTTCTTTCAGTGCCTCTTCTTAGGTTTGAAATTTATGTTGTCTCAATGGATATTTGAAGTGTGGTAATAGAGAGTTTAAAAACAATTATTGGTGTTGCATGTCAGAAATGGGATACTTTAGTTTACCTTTCAATGTCTTGAACTTCTAATTGATGTCCCATATGGACTCTCCTAGTTTTTTTCTAACCTCAATCATCTCATTCATAAATTGATCCTTTGATTTTAGCCTCTGAAACTCCATGATCAATGCCTGCTTGATCTTTTCTACTGTTCCTGATGCATCCTATGGGTTGTTTACTTCTAGAATCATATACCAATCCAGCGCGTAGTTTCTGAACATATTTCTAGTTGGGCTAGTTTTTTTTTCCTCATCAGTGACTCTTTTTGCTTCCCATATTCGCTCACACACGAATAGGTGCTTCTCTGGGTATTCGTATCCATCCCCATGAAACTCTGGTAATATTATCATTGGATCTATGCATGCCATTGTTGAATTTGATTTACCTTCTCCGTGTGGTACTACTATCTGTATAATGTTGTTCGGACTTGAACTCCCACTGGTGTTTTTACTAGTACTTCCACTTGTACCACTACATGTGTTGTTGTTGGTACTTCCACTTGTACCCCCAATTTTATTCTGATCTCCTAGATTCTTCTGACCATTAGTGACTTGTTCTCTAAACAACTCTTTATTTGTTGATGTGTTAATCGTACATGGGGTTGTAGGCTCTACATTGATTCGGATCTCGACAGAGGTACATGCTTCCTCATTAGATCTTGCTCCTCTAGTATTTCTTTCATATGTGGCACATCTTATCTCTTCAATTTGTTCCACAACACAGAGATCCTCTACCTCTTCCTCATCACTTTCCAAGCCTTCCCTCTCGGCTACTGCTCTTTTCTTCCTATTGAGCTTATACTGGTAAGGTCTTCCACTGCGCGTAGTTCCTGCCTTCTACATAATTTTTTGGATCACATATTGATCCATCATAATGGGATATTTATATTTATTGTGCTCTTATTTATCCATTTCCCCCTCCATCTCATGCCTTCCTCAATGTTTCCCCTAAATCCCCCATGCACACAGGGTAGTTTAACTGTCTGATTCCATGGTTAATACCCCTTTATCATGCAATAATCTCTTGATCGAAGTGTAAAACGACCTGGTGTACCTTCCCCTTGGGACCTTAAGAAACTCATGCTCTGCTACACTGTAATACTTTGATGTATCTACTGTAAACTCAGTGATATACCCCACTACAATGTTGTCTAGCTAGAAATCTATTACGCACATGAATGTTTTATTCACCATTTTCAATCGTGCAATATTCTTGTATTTCCACTCAATTGATCTAACTCTATTTGTCGTATGAGTATCCTTAAACCTTGTTATCCACCCCTGCAATAGCGTGGGAAAATCACTAAAGAAACTCTTGTGTATTTCGTTGAATACGTGTCTCTCCAAGTATTGTCTTGGCTTAAACCTAGGGCTTATATTATCTTTATGGGAAAAATCTAGTTCTTGAACTGTCAACCATCTTTCAATATCTGCTTTCATGGGATTCCAACCTATAAACATTCCCTTTCTTAATCCCTCGCACTATACTACGGGATACATCCCTCCCAATCTAATCTTCCGAGTTCCAACCGGCAATGGAACCATTGTTGGTTTCTATGGACTTACCCAGGTTCTAACTATAGGATTACCAACAAGCCTTTGACCATTGTCCCTTCTGGATACCAGAAGGAAACACATCACACAAAGTGCATTGCGCAGTCTCACCTGAGATGGCTTCAATGGGTGGCTGCAGGACTTAGACGTCTGCAACCCTGGGATGGGATGTGTTTATCTCTTAGAGGCATTGGATCTACTCATTGTTATCCCTCAAACCCTCATTAGATCCTAGTTTAGACCAATAACCCTAATATTCCAATAAGACTTCATTATCCAGTATAACACCATGTATTCAATGATAGGTAATCATCTATTGCAACATAAGATTCAGATCTAAACACTAGATATGACATTCATTTACTTAGTGCGCAGTAATATAACCTTTATCAAATAACTTGTTTATCATAAAGCTTGTTAACTCAAATATAATAGTAAGAAATGAAACCATTTATACTCATGACATAGATATATTGTAGTTCACCCCCTCCTGGGCTACGTCCACAAATATTTGTTTCTTGGGTTATTTATTCATATTCTTGCAAAATTTAGTGATGTACATTGTACAATCCTTCTGCCATTACATTCGATCTCCAAAAATCGCAATAGTCCTCACAACTTTGAGAAATTCTCACCAATCCATTATCATACTATCTAAAACCGGCTAACTCACTAACCCACCAACAACAACAACCAAAAACAACCTTTTTCAGTCTTAATACATTCTACTTATACAAAAACTTGGGACAAATACCCTACAAAAACCCTAACCCTAAGTGGATTAGGTTTGTCCACTTTTAAACTGCTCCATCTTGGCAGGTCCTCGATCCAACCGTTCTCCAAGTCGACGCTTGTCCACTTTCCAAATGCTCCGCAGCAGCTTGTCTACTCTGTAACTTATTTTCACGACATTGATTTTCCTCTATTTCTGGCTCTGTTTTTCCTCTATTTCCGGTATGCTCCCCTATTTTCCGACGTTGACTTGAAATCTTCAAAATTTCCTTGGTTTTCTCCCAAAATTGGCCTGCACCAACAGGAGTATAAGCATTAAAATTTATTTGATGGATTTTGGATGTGATGTTTGGATATTTGTGGCAAATGGTTACACTGCACCAACTACTACACCTCCAGATGTTGTTGCAAAGAAACTATGCAATGACAATTCAAGGGTTGTTAATGCAATTATGGGTGGATTAGCCAACCCCATGATTGTAAAAGTGATGGATTATAAATCAGAAAAAGAAATTTGGGACAAACTTAAAGTCGTCTATGAAGGATATGGTAAAGTTAAGGAGGTAAAACTTCAAACATACAGAGGTCATTTTGAGAGTCTGAAGATGAAAGAGGAAGAAAACATTGCATAATATTTTCAAAGAGTGGATGAAATATTAAATTCAATCAGAGAATTGGGATAAGAGTTAAAAGACAAAATTATTGTCCAAAAGGTGTTGAGACTAAAGCAAGAGGATTAGTGCCTTTATGGGGTAATGTAGTCAATAGGTGATGGGTTTCACTTGGGAATAGTAACAACAATGATTATACTTGTCTAAGTGAAGAATAGATCTTAGAAGAGTTAGCACTTTAAGTCTTTTGGGATACAGACTTTAAGGGGGTAGGCTACTAGAGAGTAGGAACTTCTAGGCCCTAGCACCTTCCTCCTCCTTAGACTATTGAAAGATATTAAGAGAAAAAATAACTGCACAATGGGTTCTAAAGTGTTAGTATTTTAGGGCTTTAGAAGGTTATCTAAGTCAAATCACTTTAGTAAAGTCTAACAAATGAAGAGCAAAGAAGTAGTATCTTAAGTCCTTTACTCCTAGCGTTTGTCAAGCAAGCAATTTCATAATATTTAACATGAATAAGAAAATATACCATAACCATTCAAAATGAAATGAAAATTGCATATTTACTTACTTCACCAAGAACAATCAAGAAATAAAACCCTGGATTGCCAAGTAACTTCACGAAGAAATGATCCAAGTTGCAAATTTTAGCCTCCAAGACAAATGTGCATCCCTATTTTAGCCAATAACTCCCAAGTAGGGCACAAATTTCAGACCAGTCTCTCTTTTGTGAGGAGTTATGATGAAAAACTAAGAGTACTTTATCTCTATTTATACAAAACTTTGACCTTCAATTAAATTTAGGTCAAATAAAAGGCCGACTTTGTAAATTTACATCAGAATCCAATTTTTACATAAATAAAATTAATTAAATCTAAAATCATCTCTAAAGGTGACATCATTCCCTTCTAGGGTAACGTTGAGCCCCTAAGGTGGAACATTGGGCTCTAGATGTAAAATGTTTGGCCTCCAAATGCCCTAGATGATGCCCACATGTGTCAACTAGCTCACAACTGCCCTCAAAATGCAAACCCTAGCTTTGGAAGACATCCAAGGTCATGATGGTGACATCATGGGATATCAAAGGTCAACATCCAAGTGGAAGAGAAAGATCCCCCTGGGTCTAGGTCTGCCAGGGTGTCTCCAAGGGAAACATCCTTCTTTCTTCCTGGTGCAAATCTTTGATGTCTTCTTGGCCCTAGTTGGGGTTACAGCATCCATATGTGGGATTTCAGCCCCATGAAGGTATGATATAATCATTCCCCCATGTGTACATGTCCATCGGGCAAGGTCCTGCAGCAAAAACAAGTACGCCCTCCAGGGGTTCATAAGTCACAGGGATCATAACATGTAAATCACATCCAATAATTAAATTACCCAAACATGTGCATCAAACCCCCCTTTACCCATACAATTGATCAAAGACGTTATGGAATTTAACAATTAAAGTTTGGAGAAGTCTCAGGTTGTCCTATTTGGATAATCCTCCTTAATATTGGGGTTTTTCCTAGGTGAGAACCAATCCAGGTCATGTAAGTGTATGAGGTGGTATGGGGTAAGTGTTTGGGCATGGGGTGCAATGATAATAGGGAAATGTAAATATTACCTATGGGTGCCTTTGTAGAGGGAGAGTTGCACCTTGTAATATATTTCATTGTTTCATATCCCATTCATTTCCTTATATTATTATCCTCATTGATTTTGATCTTTTTCTTTTATGATTCAAGGGAACAGTTGAGGGACATTGTCCTAGCTTGGTGACTAGAGGTGACAACGTTATCCACAAACATTTCACGGAGATGAGAAGGTTGGCTTATGATGAGACCCCCTTTATCTTGGCTATGCCACCAAGATCTACTTCCTTGGTTTGGTGACCAGATAGATGGTAGTGTCATACCGCTACATTCCCATGGTCATAATAGGTCAGCTCGTGATGAGACCTCATATCTGCCAACTAATACCTTGAGTGTTTATTTATCTTATAGCTTCCATTTTCTTACTGAGAATCATTTTACTTCTTTCTCGAGAATCCCTGGGTGAAGCATCTCAAAGGTTTCATCTTTGGATTTTAACTCTTGCCAACTAATTTTACCCTCTAGGCCTTTATCCCCTTCTTCCCACAAGGCATGGTACAACCTTTCCTAGTGTGGAAAATCCCAATGCCCAAACAAAGGTAGGGGATATGAGAGGCATAAATATGGAAAGTGGTAAGTATGGAGGGAACAAATGATGACCTTTCATTGACCCACCCAGTGGCAACCCATCCTAAAGGGAGATTAACTTACTAGGGCACCATGTCACCCTTCCAGGTATGAACAAGATAAAGAGAATAATTTCCAAGCAAACATTATGAAATGAAGGAGAATTCAATGCAACATATCCAAGTTCTTCCAGAATTAGAGTGACACATACCATGATACCCAGACTCATTACCTTATGGAGCAAGACTTACTGCTACTTTAGGACCAGGCTAATAGGATGGATATTGTTGTTGCTAGATGGGTTGCACTAAAGAAAAGAGGGGCCCTCAAGGGTCATTCTCAAGTCATCCATCTCTTGACACTCCATGTCTAGGACTTGTGGGCCTAAATACATAATCTCCTTAGTTATCCCTAGGGTAGGGGATAACATCTTGCTCCAACTCAAGGACATGTGCTCATCGTAGAGCACATGAGAACCTCAACATCTCTAGTATGACCTGTGTCTGCCAAATCTCAACAAAATGTATCAGTAATCCTTAGGGTGGTGATATCACCTCTTCTTCATAGATGATATAATAAAATTAAAGAGCATCTCTAATATAACATATGATCATGAGCATGCATATATACATAATGGAAGAATACAATATCAAAATGAAACTACAACTATACTAATATGAAATGCAATGGTATATACAAATGGACACAAATGCCTACCTAATCTAACTTACCTGTACTTACCTTTGAACTCAATTATTTTCCCCATTATGGGGTTTGAGGAGGTGTCTACTAACTAGTAATGGACGTTTTCTTCCTTCTAGTGTAAACAAATAGTAGGCATCGTTGACTGACTTCATTCTGATTCTGAAAGGTCCAAGCCAAAATTGTGCATTCCATTTAACATTGTTAGGCTCTCCTTTCTTCATGTCCCACATCCATACTGTATCTCCCTCTTCATACTCCTTTGCTTCAAAATTGGTTGTTCCCTATATAACCCTAGTATATTGTCTTGAGGGATGAGGGTGGGACTTAGTTGTAAGGACTTCTTGTTTACTTGGTTTAAACAATATCTCATCATCCCATTTCTTTAGTAACTTGACAGTTCCAAATTCTTTGTCCTTATATTTATCTAATATTTTTTTATACTCTTCTCTCTTTGGCCATTGTATCTCATCAAAATATTCCTCTGAAGTGAAAGGAAAATCCTCTGGAGAAAATATAGGAAGGTTTTCCTTAATTAGCTCATGTGTTTCACTGATCTCAGTATCATTGTTAATTTCTTGTACATGGACCTTGGCCATTGGCATATTTGGGAGTTGTTCAATTGTCCCACTTTTCATAGGAACATTAATATAAGTCAGATCCATCTCTAATGTACCACCCAACATTGCATCAAAATTCATGGATAAAAGAATCCCCCACACATCAGGGATGTCCACCACCGCAATTTCCATATGGATCACTCTCTCAGGATATTTACCAAAGCATACTTCAACATTCTCAACTACCCCATGAGTGGGTATGGACCTGGATTCAAAACTGCACACATTCCTATAAGGCCATGTAGCCTTTAGGCCTAGTTGCACCATGACTTTCAAAGACATCATGTTAGCACCTACTCCTGAGTCAAGCATACAATTGTTAAGAAATTTGTTATTCACTAGTAATGATATAAAGAAGGGTGGGTGTCCATCATATTGAACCCTAAAATGGTCTTCTTGTAACATAATAGGAGGGTCCATTGGTTCATTTGATACGTTGAATAATTTTTTGAACCTATCTTTCATGGATGGAACTTTGATAACTTCCCTCAATGGGATGGTCACATGCATTTTGGCCAATGCACCATCCAAGTCAAATTTCAAGTCAATCTTGTCAGTCTTAGGAGAAATTTTAGGAAGAAGTGTGTTCATAGGTGGAGGTTTTGGTTGTGAAGTTGTAGGTCCAGTAGAGGTTGGTCTTCTTGGAATTTCCTAGGAGCTTTGTCTCTGAGGAGGAAACTTATTTGTCATGTAAAGGATTTGGTGTAAAGAAAGAGAATAAAATTGTTTGAAGGGTGATGGATTTCTAGGATCTATTGTATTAGCCTTTCAAATTTATCATGAAATTCCCTAGAAGTTTCATTCTCAACCTTTGTGATGTTATTGAGCCTTATTAGAAACATGTTAGGGTCTTCCTTGACACTCCATATTTTGAGGAATACTTCCTCTAATTTATCCATAGATGTAATACTAGCGTCAGGGAGACCATTATACCATCTTCTAGCACCATCAAAGAGGGTAGCAGAGAACAATTTAATTGTTAAATATTCAGCATCAGCATTGATAGGATGAAGCTAAAAGAAGGCCCGGAAAGTGTTCATATGGTCCTCGACATTGACTACATCATTACCAATGAACTTAGGCATCCACTTCTCATGCCTAGCGGGGAATTTGTCGAGGGTATCTTGGAATATTTTTCATGTCTAACGGTTTAAAAAGTTTGGATGACCATTTTTTTTGGTTATTAGATTGATTTGGATTAAGGGTCTGAGTTTGAGCATTAGACATTGTGTTTAACGAAAGGTTGCCTCCAAATAATGATTTTACTATAAGAGAGTCTCGGAGAGGCTTTCTTCTGTAAGACTTGGGAGGATTGGTATACCTCCATGAACTCAGTGGATTCGCTAGATAATCTTATTTAAATTATCAAAGGGATGAGGGAATCACCCTCAATTGAGTCACCAGGTAATATTTGTGAAAAGAATTCTTTGGATAAAGTCTTACCAAAAAAGTGTTGTTTGAGGAATTTTGACTCAATGTTCCTCGGCAACGGTGCCAAAATGTTATCGCACAATCTGTATTTTCCCAAATCCCAAGGCAAGTGAGGAAATGTTTCCCTAGAAAGGAGGTGACCTATCACTGCCACCTTAATAGGAAACCCCTTTTTGTTTAGGAGTATATTAATATTACCCCAAAGAAGACGTCCTCGGTGACCTAAAGGGATGATGAAACTAAGGCAAGGATGCAAGAATACCCCCCTCTTGTTGGACTTACTTCACACACACCTAGGATTTATTTTTCCTAAGTCTTTTCCTATGTTTATTAGTCATTATTCAGTCTCCTATATTTTAGGAAGAATATTCCTCTAGGGAGAATATTGTCTTCAGTTCACACTTCAGTTTGATCAATTGAGTGGAGTCTAGATGCCACATTGGTATCATCACCATGCAGCATTGGGATCATCACTAATCCATATCTGTGTGGACACTAAATATCACATGAAGCACACGGTAAGTCATTTGGAAGGTAAGAACGAACCCATCATCTTTGCTCACACTGTTCTAGGTAACTATTTTTTGGAAACTGATCACGGTTGTTATGAAGAACAAACATTTGAAATACATCCAGATTTTCAATATGAACTCCTTCCACAAACACATAATGGCACATGTACCATATTAACCAACCTAGATTTTAGTGAAACTAACAAAACTAAGATTACTAACATGTGGTGCATGTTATTTGATGACTTCAGGTCACAAGGAGTCAAGGCCAGATTTGTTTTGATCAATCTTGAACAACGTAAGATGCCCATATCCTGTCACCTAGAATTTGAATGCACCAATAACACTGTAAAATAAGAAGCCTTAGTCCAGGGTATGAAAAATTCCATTGACCTTAAGGTGAAGTTCCTCAAACTATTTGGTGATTCATAAATAATCATTCGACAGCTAAGAAATACCATTCATTGCCTCTCACTGCATCTAAAATCATATCAACAAGAGGTATGGAATATTCTCTACTCTTTCAATGCATTCAATGTTACTTATATACCTTGTAATCAAAATATTGATACAGATATATTGGCCAATGAAGCATCTAGGTTCATGCCCCCTAGTAATGGTTTTTCCGTTGAAATAATTTCCAGACCTTCAATATTAGATAACATCACAAACTAGTGAGTATTCAATAATGATATTCAAATTATCAATTTCCTCACCAGCTCACATGTCTTCCAATATTATTTGATTGACTATGAAACTCATCAATAAGACCTTCAGAATTATCGGGATGAGGAAAACAAAGTAAAAGAAAATTGCATCTTGAACAGTGTACTGACACTTGAGAATCTATTTGATTTATAGACTAAGTTTAGAAGGCTTGTTAATCCAAAGACCAACAATTCAACCATTATGCATTTTATGATCAATCTAGGGACCTATGAACATCCCAAGTATGTCAACCTAGGTACCTACTATTTAGAGGTGGAAAAGTACACAGTTGTTCAAGAAGTATAACGATGTGTTTACATGTATTTATGATGATCTGAATACTTACGACACCTGGATAATTCAACATGTGATCCCAATTAAAGAAGGTTTCAAACCCTTCCAGCAAAATCTAATGAATATACATCTGAATCTCGAACCATTCATCCATAAGGAATTGAAAAATTTCTTAGACACCTAAATCATTTTCAAGGTTCGTCATTCAACTTGGGTGTCAAATACAGTGCCCATCAGGAAGAATTCAGGAGAGATTAGGATATGTATATATTTTTGAAACCTGAACCAAGCTTCCCACAAGGATAACTACCCATTTCCCCCCATGGAACAGATCCTGCAACTCATCTTTGGCTTCTAGATGTTCTCTTTATTGGATGGGTTTTCAGTATACAACTAGGTTCTCATGGAAAAACCAGACCAATTGAAAACCACATTCAGAATTAAATGGAGAACATACGCATACAGAAGGATGCCCTTTGTCTTAATAAATATAGGCGCTACATTTCAAATGGATATGGACATTTATTTCAAAGGATTAATCGGTCAAATTATGGTTTTCTATCTCGATGATGTCAAGATTTATTCAAAGAAAAGGGAATATCACTCAAGACACAAAACAAATATTTGAAAAATGTAGAAAGTATGGAATCTCATTGAAACCCAAGAAGGATATTTTCACTGTTTCAGAAGGTATACTATCAGGTCATGTGATTTCCAAAGATGGAATTTTGGTGAACTTGGAAAGAACCAAATCTATTATGCAAATCCCTCCACCACATAGTAAGAAGTCAATGCAGTATTTTTTTGGCAAGATCAACTTTGTAAGAAGATTTGTTCCAGACTTCATTGAAATCTCTAAACCTCTTCAACAGATGAATAAGAAAGATGTTCGGTTCAAATGGAAATCCATTAAGAAAGAGGATTTTGAAAATATCAAAGACGCTATATATGTTGCACCATCTCTATGAAGTCCATATTTCATTAAGGACTTCTTGTTGTACACCTTTGTGTCTGATCATTCCCTTGCAGCAATGATCACACATAAGGATGAGAAAGGAAATGAATACATCGTTGTCTTCATGAGCACTAGATTACAAGGTGTTGAATTGAACTACACATTGGTATACAAGAAATATTTTGATGTCCACAAAGCAATCAAACAATTCAGACCCTACATTTTGAAGAATCACACTAAAGTTATCGTCCCTCATCTAGAGGTGATATCCCTCTTTGTCCAAAGGAAGCTAGGAGAGAGACGAGGTAATTGGATGATAGCCCTGCAATAATGTGACCTAGAATTTAAACCAACCAACATCGTTAAAGTTCAATGCCTTTTCAAATTGGTGACACAAGATATGGGTGATGAAAATCAACAAGAGGATGGATGGCAAGAGGAGCCAAATATGTACACACAACATGTTCATTATATTCCATTTGTTGAAGACTCAAATTATAATGAACTCGAATATTATCTTCATCATGGTACTACCAGAACACCTCAATGCCAAGCAAAAAAGAGCGTTCATACTGGAATCTTTAGAATATTGGTTGGTACATGACATATTGTTTCAAAAAAACTATGATGGATTATTATTTTGATGCCTTGAAAAACAATATGTTGATAGATTCCTCAAACCTATGCATGGCGTTCCAGCAGGAGGCCATTTCTCAGGAGATACAACAGCTCACAATATATTGAGAGTCAGATACTATTGGCCTATATTGTTCAAATATGCCCATGCATATTCATGAATTTGCGAAGTATGCCAAAAATCCGCAGGACGAGACTATAAGGAAGTTGTTCTGCTTCAATCTAATTTTTTTAAGAACCCTTCGAACAATGGCGGTTGGAAATCATTGGATAAATCAATCCTCATTCTTCCCAGCAGCACAGGCATATCCTAACCACCATTGATTATTTCACTCGTTGGAATGAAGCAATATCGCTTACTAAAGTGAATGATGAAGCGGTAATGAATTTCATTGAACAACATATTATCACCAGGTTTGGAATGCCTAACTCTTCTTTTTTTTTATGATGTAGTGTATTTATCATCACTAAAATTCTTCAGGTTTTCTTTCTAAAAGGGGATTACTTTGAAATATGCAGCCAACTATTACCCTCGGGGCAATGGTTTTGTTGAATACACAAACAAGAACCTGATACGAATCCTTAAGAGAATTGTAGTTGATCACCAGAGAAATTGGCATAACACTCTACCCAACACCATCTGGGTCGATCATGTTACCCCAAAAGCCTCTATAGGGACTTATTTGAATTTTCTTGTCTACGGTAAAGAAGCTATTTTACCTTCAAACATAAACCTTCCTTATATTTGACAGTTGGTTTGGACATGTTAGCACTTTGTAAATTTTGTCTGGTTGATAGAAAAACGACAGAGGTAATTGTTTCAAACTACTTTAGAGATAGGCACTAACCTACTCAACTCAAAGAAGGATCTCTCGTGTCACTTGATATTTCTTTGGAAATCGGTGGCTAGATTTAGTTTGTTTTGGGGGGGTTTATAAATTTGTTGGCTAGGAAGGGGAGGGAAGTTCAGGGCTATGGAGTCGAGATTCTAAAATTGAATGAAAATAATGATTGGCCAGTAGAACTCTCCAAAGGATAAAGGATAAATGAGGCAATGAATCGGAGTTGTAAATTGTATTTAAGCGGTGTGAATGAGGAAAGAGAAAACAAATAATTGCATCAAAGCATTACTGAATTGAATTATGAATTAGTTAGAAAGAAAATTACACAGTTTAAATTGCTTAAGCCGAGAGCATCATAAGACGAATTCTGAGATTTTTAACTCTCCAATTTAAATAGAAGAAAGTGCAAATGGAATTTAGGAACACAAAGAACACATACTATAAGAGAAGACAAAACTCATATCACCACCATTAAAATATTTTCATAGAGAACTTGAAAAGCTATTGCATATATATATTCAATTCAACTCCAGAAAGTTAAAAAGTCCTCCTGCTACGAGGGAGGTCCCTCTCCGGTAAGTCCAACCATTCATTTATATTTTTTATAGTATATATAGATAGAGTACATCCAGGATTCAAAACGAATCATCTTCCCCAAAGTTCCAAAAATAGACATCCGTTACCAAGAAAGAGTAACGTACAACAACTAAATCCTGTTTTCTAGGGGACGTTATAATCAAAAACTGACATATTCGAGATTTTTTCCATAAATGCCACTTGTCTCTATTATTACAAAATTTTCTGAAACATACTTAATTTAGCCTGAAGTCTATTTCAGATTAGCAATTTCTTCCTTTAAAGTGTCAAGCCAAGCAGGTTGGTTTTCTCCAATACTTTCAACTACTTCAGCTCCAACCTTTGTCTTATGTCACTTGCTCCTTTTCCTCTTGAGAGCTTGTGCGTGGTGCTCATCTGCGTATCTGTTGATGATTAAATCCTTCATGATGGGGTTAATGTGACCTCTTTATCTGCTCTTGGCTCCTCTGTAGGATTTGTGTGAAATTTCATTGCCAGTATTCGTGCGGCAAGCTTTTCTTTCTTCTTCATTAATAAATTTGTCATATTATTTGAATATCCCAGTTCACGGGAAGCCGCCTGGTCTGTCTTGTCCATTTTCTATGGTTTTCCAGAAAGCATGATCTTATCTCTCTTAATTGTACAGAAATTAGAAGGATGATCCGGTTTGTGATTACCTTGTTCAGGAGTGAAACGTTAATCGCCCAAAACAGAGTAATGTCATCCATGTTTTGAATGACAGTCGGCATTGAGTGCCAATCATTGGTTACTGAAAAAAGTACTTGTAAATACAACGGCCCATCATGCTAGGCTATCGATTTCAAATGATGAGCCTTTGAATCATTTTTTTGGCAACATTCACTCAGTACTTGCAAGATACCAGATATATAAAATATGCATAACAGAAATAAAATGCTAGAAATGGCAGAATAACAGTAAAATATCCAGCATAATCTCCACAATAACACAGAAATGATATAAGAACAGCAATAGAAATAGCACTTTGATTCAGGAAGAAATGTTCACAGGCCTCTTCGAGGGGGAAACTTCCAATTGAGCAGCACTCTATTACAATAATCTCCAAGCTAGGGTTTTCATACCCTCGACCCTTATTTATACAAAATATCTATCAAGAGAAGAATTTAGAGGAAGATCCTTCTAGAAGAAGAAGCTTCTATTAGGTCTTCTTACATCCGCCTTATTCTATTTTATTGAAAGGCCTTATTAATATTGACCTTTATTACATCTGAATATATTAATCTATCTATGTGCGGGTTAGGACCCTAACATGTCCGCCCCCTTAAAAATAGCTTTGTCCTCAAGGCTTGAGATGAGGAAACTGTTGTAGAATGGTAGTTGGTTCCCAAGTGGCATCTGCTGGATTCATATCTTTCCACCGGACTAGCACTTCCTTGATGGTTCGTTGACGTAGGAGACGCTCACACTGGTCCAAAATTGCTTCTGGTTGTATCCAAATGGATCCTTCTTCAGCTAACTCAGGAAGGTTGGTTTGAATTTGGCACCGAGTTCCAACCACCTTCTTTAAGCATGAAACATGCAAAATTGGATGTAGCTTCGAATGACTTGGCAGAGCTAACTGATATGCGACTTGTCCCACACGTTTGAGAACTGTATAAGGACCATAAAATTTGGGTGCTAGCTTTTGACAATGCTCGGCCTTGAGGGAAGTTTTCTTGTATGGTTGCAATCGCAGAAACACCTGATCCCCTTCTGCAAATTGACGTTTAGAGCGACCTTGATCTGCTTGTTGCTTCATGTGATTTTGTGCCATGACCAAGTTCTCTTTAAGGGTACAAATAATATCCTCTCGCACTGTAAGTGTTTGGTCAACCGCCTGGACCTTTGAGGTACCCGGTAAGTGTGAGAGAAATGAAGGTGGCTTCTGTCCATATACTACTTCAAAAGGAGTCATGTGAGTAGTTGTATGGTAGGAAGTGTTGTACCACCATTTGGCTAGGGGTAGCCATTGAACCCATTGATGTTGTTTTTCAGAAGAAAAACACCTCAGATATGTTTCCAAACACTTGTTGACAACTTCCATTTGACCATCAGTCTAGGGATGATAAGTTGTGTTGATATGCAATTGGGTGCCCTGGAGCTTAAACAATTCTTGCCAAAAATTGCTTGTGAAAGTTGGGTCACGATCAGAAACAATAGAGTGCGGTATGCCATGAAGCTTGAAGACCTGGTCCATGAAAATTTGAGCCACCGTGGATGTAGTAAATGGGTGTTGAAGAGCACAAAAATGAGAATACTTGGAAAGGTGATCCACAACCACCATTATGACTGATTTATTCCCTGATTTGGGCAAGCCGGTAATAAAGTCCATAGAGATATCCTTCCAAATAGTCGGTGGAATCGGAAGCGGTTGTAGTGTGCCCGAATATTTGACTATTTCTCCCTTGTTGCATTGACACACCTCACATTTAGCTACAAAATTATGGATGTCATGTTTCATACCATCCCAGAAAAAAGAACGTTTGACTCTGTCATATGTTTTGGTGAACCCTGAGTGCCCCGTTGTGGGTGTAGCATGAAGCTCAGAAAGTACCGTGGATTTAAGCTTTGATTGTTTACTTAAATACAAACGGCCTTTGTATCGAAGCTCATCTTGTAGCCAAGAGTACCCTGGGGGAGCCGGAGCCTTGCTCTGCAATTGTTGGATCATATGCGAACTTTTGGGGTCTTGAATCCATTCATGTCGCATAGCTTGGAGCCAATCGGGTACAATGAAGGAAAGAGAAAAAAGGGATCCTTCTTCTTCATATTTTCGGGACATTGCATCCACCATTACATTGTCTTTTCCCTTCTTGTAAATGATCTCATAATCATAACCAAAGAGCTTAGTCACCCATTTTTGTTGCTCCTGGGAGGAAATGCGTTGTTCGAGAAAGTACTTGAGGCTTTGATGGTCGGTCTTGATTTGGAAGCATTGCCCCAAGAGATAAGGGTGCCACAACTCAACGGCATGTAGAATCACCAACATTTCCTTTTCATAAATGGGTTTGCCCAGATTCCTTTCAGACAGTTTCTTGTTGGTGAAGGCCAAAGGTCGACCCTCTTGCATAAGGACAGCGCTGATTCCTTTCCCTGAGGCGTCACATTCCAACACAAAGGTCTTTGTGAGGTCAGGAAGGGACAGAACTGGAGTGGTGCACATGGTCATCTTCAAGGTTTGAAAATCTTGAGTAGCGGCTGGAGTCCAAGTGAAAGAGTTATTTTTTAGGAGAGCAGTAAGAGGTGTTGCAATCTTTCCATAGTTCTTAAAAAACTTGTGATAATACCCTGTTAAGCCCAGAAATCCATGCAAGCTTTTGAGATTCTTTGGTTGAGGCCAATATTGCATAGCTCCAATCTTTTTCAGATCCACCCTGACGCCATCCTTGCCAACCAAATGACCCAAGTATTCTACTTCTGAGGCACCAAAATCACATTTGAACTGTTTCAGGAAAAGTTGGTGCTGGGAGAGGAGATGGAGAACTTGATCCACATGAGGAAGATGGTCGGTCTAGGTTTTTCTATAGATGAGGATATCATCAAAGAAAACTAAGACAAATTGACGGAGAAAGGGACGGAAGACATGATTCATGAGGCTTTGGAAGGTGGAGGGAGCATTACACAAGCCAAAGGGCATGACCAAAAACTCATAGTGGCCCTCATGAGTGTGAAAGGTCGTCTTGGGAATTTCTTCCTCTTCATACGTATCTAGTGATAGCCCGAGCGAAGATCAAGTTTGGTAAAAAATTGGGCGCCACTCAATTCATCCAGGAGGTCATCAATGACAGGAATGGGAAATTTTTATTTAATGGTTAGTTTGTTGAGAGCACGGAAGTCAGGACACATTCTCCAAGAACCTTCTTTCTCCAGGACCATGACTACAAGAGAAGAGTAAGGGCTCGTACTAGGTCGAATAACGCCTGCATTAAGGAGTTCCTGGACCATTTTCTCAATTTCATTTTTTTGTGAGAAGGGGTGGAAATATGGACGGATATTGGGAGGAAGGCTTCCGGGTACAAGGGGAATGGAATGATCATGAACTCTGCGGGAAGGAGGGAGGCCCTGGGGAGTGGAAAATACCATTTGATGTTTAGAAAGGAGAGCTTGGAGGTCATGCGGCATCGGTGGTGTGTCTGTTGCTTGAATGGCATGGAGTTGGGAAATGACACCAAAATGACCTTTTTTGAGCATCTTTTCCATGTGATGGGAACTAATGACCTCAGGTGAACCAACAGTGATGCCCTGGAATTTATATTGGTGGCCTTCCTGGTCGAATTGCATGGTTAATGCCTTAAAATCCATGAGAATGGGACCCAAAGTTCTTATCCATTCAGTACCCAACACAATGTCACAACCACCCATGTCGATAGCCAACATATGGGATTTTAGGTGGTAGTCACCAATTTGGAAACGCAAATTTTCACAGTTCCCTCCACATTTCATAGAACCACCATTGGCAATCATGATTTGGAAATTATTGACAGCATGGATGTAGCAATGAGTTTCTTGGGCAATGCAACGATGAATAAAATTATGGGTGCTTCCACTATCAACCAGAATGATGACCTTTTGATGCTTGATGTAACTGATTAAATTGAGGGTTTGGGGAGCGGAAAAACCAATGAGAGCATTGAGGGAAATGACGGGTTCTACTTCGGGAGGGTCTGAGGGAGGGGTTATGTCAGTGATTTCAGGTGACTCAGACACAAGGGGGGTTTCAACATCCCCTTCTAAAATGTCCTCAGAGATGGCCATAAAAATCTTTTGTTCCTTTGATCCAGGTGGATATCAGTGGCCACCCACCTTTTCCGACTGGCTCAAAACAGTTTTCTGGCAATTTTGGCAATTTACTATTTTTAGCAGGTTTTAACTTCCGGGGCCATTTTGGGGGCCTAAATGAAGGTTTTTTGAGAT
>ML783709.1:659937-673314 GCA_009831015.1 Picea engelmannii
GCGCCTTAGCTAGTTTATTTACATTCTGTTTGTAAGCATATTTCAGTCATTTGTTATTAATGAAATGAAGTCTTATTTCCGCTGCATCTCTGTGTTTATGTGTATTTATGTATTTCATTGTGTTCCTACATAAATCCGGATCATCCTTACACTTGTGGCCTGGGAAATATTTTTCATCACAATTATAACAAAGGCCTTTGAGTTGGCGTTCAGCCATTTCATCCCTGGTCAATTTTTGGATTTTTAATGGGGCGGAGGGAGTAGGGGGAGTGACAGGTTTAGGGTGGGGGATAAAGGAGGGTTTTCAGTTTTGAGATGATACCACCTGTTCTTCTTCTTTAGCTCTTTTAGTAGCCTCCACCCAAGTCGAGGGTCGAGCCATGAGGACATGGGCCTGAATCTCCTCCTTGAGGCCACTAATAAAACACTCTCGAAAGAAAGCATCAGTCATGCCCTCTGTTCAAAAATCCAAGCGTTCAAAGGGAGCTATGAAGTCTTCTACTGTTCCAGATTGCTTCAACTTTGTCAAACGGACCAAATGGATGGTGTCCGTGTCAAAGCGTTCATAAATCTCAGTCACAAATTGGGTTCAAGCAATATACCCTTGACGGGAAGTTTTTCTCCATTTCCACCATTGCCAACATTCTTGATCTAGATGGAGAACACCATACCGAAGCTTGGCCAAGTCATCAGTGATGCCATCTAAAGAGAAATAATGTTCCATTTGGGTTACCCAACCAGTGGGGTCTGAGCCATCAAATTTGGTCATGTCCACCCTCGAAAGGTGTATGTCATGTTGAAAGTGATGGGACTGAAAGGTATGGTAATGGGAGGAAGTTTCGCCTTCATTCTTTGGATGTGTTTCAGAGAAATGGTCATTTGTAGGGATCTTCAGTTTAGTGCAGAGTGCTGCAAAGACAGATTCAAGCTGGGTGGTAAGTCCTTGTTTGACTTCCTCCATTGAGGACTACATGGTTGTATTTATGGTAGCGTTGATGGATGAATCAATGGAGGAAACAGTAGCACTGAGTTGTTTTACTTCTTTTTGGGTTTCTAGGAAACTGGATTGCATGGTGTTGAAGCGAGCTTCCAGGTCTTGGCTACGTGTATGGGCCAGGAGGATGGGTGAACTGAAAAGGGGCAGGTGGGGTCAAAAACTTTCTCTAAAAATGATATGGATGAAAGTGATAAGGGCAGAGAGATGGATCCAATGGAATAGGTCTCAAATAACTCCATTGGAATAGGAGTTATACTCTGGTCTAAAGAATATTGCAGTGATGAAATCCATAAATGTTTAACCAGAAAGAGATGTGTATTTACTTGGTAACCCGAACACAGTTGTGCAGTAATAGATCTGGTTTGTTTTTAATTCGTTTATGTTTCTATCCCCCAAGGGTTAGGTATTCAAGGGTTCTACAGACAAGGGTTTTCCTTGTGCTATAGCTCTCTGATATATGTGCGGGGTCCAACAGTAGTACTCGGCCCAATATCTCAGGGCACTAACTAAGGAGGATAGACCATACCCTTAGCCATACTACCCAACTACCCAGGTACTAGAGAGTATCTTCCTGAATGTTGTTCTCAGTGACACTATAGCAGTCTGGCGGCCGATAGGTTTATCTAAAGAGGGCTTCAGGAAATCTAGGTTGATCCGTACACAGGTGTTGTCTGATTCGCTACCACTCGAAGGGGTACCAACAGGGATTACAAGGGTGGCCAACAGATGTGCGCTTAAGAACCACTTGTATTTCCTACGTGTATGAATCCCTCAACCGCGGGTTTATGCGTGTAACGACAGATCTCTGTGGTTTAAAGACGCCATAAAACGTCTCTACCCTGGAAAAAAAATTCCCACATTCTGCCAAGGAAATTGCTCTGATACCACTTGCAAGATATTAGATATATAAAATATGCAGAACAGAAATAAAATGCTAGAAATGGCAGAATAATAGTAAAATATCCAACATAATCTCCACAATAACACAGAAATGATATAAGAACAGCAATAGAAATAGCACTTTGATTCAGAAAGCAATGTTCACAGGCCTCTTCGAGGGGGAAACCTCCAATCGAGCAGCGCTCTGAATATCCAAGCTAGGGTTTGCATACCCTCGACCCTTATTTATACAAAATATATATCAAGAGAAGCATCTAGAGGAAGATCTTTCTAGAAGCGGAAGCTTCTATTAGGTCTTCTTACATCCACCTTATTCTATTTTATTGAAAGGCCTTATTAATATTGACCTTTATTACATCTGAATATATTAATCTATCTATGTGCGGGTTAGGACCCTAACAGTACTGCATGGACGAAAGTACCCGAACAAGTGCCCTGAGGTGATTTGATTGGCCATCAACTTTCCCTTTCCACATGCGATCCTTGGATGTGACATATCTAATATTTTTTTGGCACGTGACATCAGGGTGGGCTTGGGCGGTTTCAAGCTTACCCGCTTTCCCCCCTGATATATATATGGTGGCACCACGTGCCCTCGAAATGAAACCACAATATTCTTATCATCCCGCCTCCAAGATATTATCTGGTGTGATATTTCTTCGCCTGATATGTCCAACGACCGTCGATCGGTAGGGCCCGCGATCTATGACCCGTCAGGTCTCATCGACTTCACCTTTCTGCTATATTTAGCCCCATCCGCTAGATGTGGCCTCATCCACTAGTCTATCGCTCCTCCATACCGACTTATCCTCCTGCTAAGTCCTAAGGCTAAGACTCCACATGGAAAAAAAAATGCAGTGATAACAGGACAATTAGTTGTCATTGATGTCAACCCTTGTAGATTGATGTCAACCCTTGGAGAATTTTGGAAGCCCTCAAGATATGGTTGATATTTATGGTGAGTTAGATGTCATTGATAGAGTGGTTGATGTCATAATTTGTGATGGGTGAAATTGATGAATTCTACATGAAGCCTGGTAGGTTTGGTTATGGGACCCAAACTTGGTTGAGGAATATGGACATGAAGGACAGTGTAAATGTAGGTAAGACACTCATAGATGGATAGCCCTTGTCTTTTCCTTTCCAGTGATAGGCGGTACGCCACATAGTTTCTCATGGTTAGGGAGATATGGCCTTGTGAAGTTGGAAGCCCCAAAGAATGGTCAAGAAGCCCCTAATTGGTTACAAGTCAATTAATGAATGGGTAAAGTTGTTGTAAATAGAAAGTCAAGAACCCCTAAGAATAAGGAAAGAGGTTACCTAGAAAAATTATAAATACACCTCAAAGAATCTCTCATAAGTACACACACATACATTGAATATATATCTTGTTAGAATGTTATGGTCTAGTATTTTGGTCTATTAGTGAATCTGACAGCAAGTCTGAGGCATTGAAAAAGTGTGAGGAAAGAGTGAAAGTTTTAGAGCTGCAGGGTGTTGGGGTTTTTGTGTAACCCTATTTAGGCAGGCCCTCGCAGGTCAACTTGAGGGTGTCACACGAGGCACCCCCATGGGTTTCCTAGGGCATTCCACGTGAGGACCTGTGTGACAGGGAGTCTTAGTCTCGCAAGGCTAAGACAAATCTAGTACAGATGTTGGTACCAGGATGTTGAAGGTTGTGAAAAAGTTACAAGTCAGTATTATAGTACAACAGGTCAACTACAAGTTATAGGTATGCTTATGTGATTATCTCTTATGCTTGGTGATGGTAAGTACGTGCTTGAGATGCATGTCTTGTTGATGCATGGTACATCTTGGTGATATTGATATAGTACATTGATTAATAGTGCATCTTGGCTATATTGGTATCTTGGTATCAAGTTTGGTTACATGGTGATGATGTTATGGTACATGCATAAGGATTATTCTTGGTATACTCTTGAAGCATTGACACATGGTGTATGGTTGTCATTGATATTGATACATTATTGAGGAATACACTTGGTATATGGCATCACATGTATCAGATACATCTATTGGTGATGTTTGTACTTGGTTGAGGTACACCATTGATATTACTTTCTTGGTATATCCTATGGTATATGGTGTATCACATGATTGAGTGATATGGTATATAGTTGAGATACATTGTCTGTACATGGAATGGAATACGTATTTATGTACATTATTGATGTACATGGTTGATACATGGTATGGTATAGGATTAGTACTTGGTATGGTGTTGATGTACATGGTTGATGGTTGAGGTACATGGTATAGGTGTTGGTGTATTGTTGATGCACAGTTTGGTACAGGTGTCAGTGGATGGTTGATGCATAGTTTGGTACAGGTGTTGGTGGATGGTTGATGTTTTCTTGAGATATAAGAAAGAATTTCATGTTTTTCTCCCATTTGGGTTTCCACGTAAATGTCAGTGTACTGTGTATTTGATGTGATCATGTTGATGTGATGTTTTTGTGTTTATATGCTCATGATATATTAAATGAAAGCATAGATGATACATTGATGATATACTGCTAATAAAATTGAAGTTTATATATTGTGGTTAAAAGTGGTAAAAATTTTCATATTGATTCACCCCCTCCAGTATTTCAACAATTGGTATCAGAGCAAGTTCCTTCAGGAAACAGTTTAACTACTCGAAGGTAGATCATGGAGAGAAACTGTATGTATAATAATGGAATACCATAGTTTGATGGACAAAACTATGCATTCTGGAGAAGAAGGATGAAAACATGTGTACAAGCACAGGGATTTGATTTTTGGAAATCATTAGTAGACAAATACAAAGAGCTTTATGCTCCTCCAATAGATAACGATGGAAAGAAACTCAGTCAAAACAATTCGAGGACTAAAAATGTTATCTGGAATGGTCTGGTCGATTAAATATATGTCAAAGTTATGCATTGTGATTATGCAAAGGAAATTTGGGACAAACTTTAGATTTTTGTGAAGGAGATTCCAAATTAAAGGAAGCAAAGATTCAGACTTACAGAGGTCAATTTTTTCAGTGTTTCATGGAAATCTGCACAAGAGATCTAGCTAAATCATGCACAAACAAAGCTTATCAAGAAAAGGAAGAGAGATACACAATCAAGAATGAGAATCAATGTATATTATGATCTTATCAATGAGTGAGTGATCTTCACTCATATAGGCAATGACATCCTATAATTAGGAATTCATGCATAATAATGATGGTCTAATATTAGAAAGTATAAAATAGAACTAGTCAGTTAACTCCCACTAAACTAGTGTTACTCCCACCGAACTAGTGTGCCAAAAATAGAAATTTCTCCAACACCCCCCATGAACATCACTATGGAGTAAAAAATGAGTCTTGACTACTAGGCCATTTTAGGTACTCATGTACAATGTAACTAATGAACATTGAATAAAAACGAGGAAATAGGGAAAACCACATGGGAACAAAACCCCCCCTTAAAAGACAATGTGTCAAAAAACGAAAATGGTAGTTGCTAGGAAACTGTGTTCTTCATTGCAAGACGATCCCGCAAAGTATGAAACTTTTTCTCACTGAAAGTATTCATGAATATGTATAAATATTTATGGATCTAATGAAGTCCTTTGGAAACATGTCGGGCCTTGTACTTCTTGATCCTGTGAACCCATCTGCACCTGAAAATATTCCTTTCCGGTGGAAGTGGAACCAGATGCCAAGTCTGATTCTCTAAGAGAGAGTCATGATCCTCTTGCATGGATTCTTGCCATAATGGATTTCCCACAACCTTATTTTAGGTTTGTGGATCAGTAGATTGAACCATATAGCAATGCATGGGCATCGCAGGTTCTAAAGCTGAAAGTACATGAGAAGGATCCTCATGTTGAGATTGAGTCCTCCTTGAATCCAATGGATTCCCTGCAAGGATACATGTTTCATGAAGTGTGAATTGTGCCTTCTTGAGCATCTGTTGAAGCTTTGGCATTGGTTTCTTAGCTGATTGTATTGCCTTCTTATTTCCATGTACAGAATCTAAGTGTATGGAATCATCTCTGATGTCTGGAACTGATGGAATCACAAGAGTATATGCATGTTGCACTGGAGGTGCATGAAAATTACTCTCATTATGTGTAAGTAAAATAGAGGAGTCATAATCATAAAACCTAGTGAATTTATACAACCTTGACTTGTGATCCACCTCACAAATTGCATTGATGGAATTGTCATGCATGTCAATTACTGAAACTGAATCAGATGTAAATTCAACCTTCTTAACTTTATGAGTAATCTGATAAACTGAGAGAAGATTCATAGAAATATTTGGAACATGTAAAACATTCTCAAAACTTCCATTGTGGAGTTCCACTCTCCCTTCTCTTGCTACCTCTATTGGAGTATCATCCCCCATGAGAATAGGGGGTCTTGAGCATGGACTCAAAGAAGAGAAAACTTCCTCTTTAGTTTCCATATGATGGGATGCACCAGAATCTATAATCCATGAATCATATGAGGAATTAATTGCAACCAAAGCATGATGATTACCTTTCTTACGAGTAGGATCATATTCCTTCTGCTTCTTGACTCCCTTTGGAATGAAGTTTCCAAGCTTGTTATGTTGAAGTGAATGTGTCATAAGATCGATTTGTTTCTTCATGCATGTGGATTCTTCATGATTCGGTTTATTGCAGTAAGTGCACTCCTTTCCCTTCTTCTTCTTCTTGGAATTTGAAGAGTCTCTGGAACCTGAAGAATTGTTGAATGGTTTGGAATATCCCTCCTTCTCGTTATGTTTCTCCTTTCTGTTGTGTTTGGAGGATCCTTTTCCATCATGCATGGTGAGTGTATATTCTTTGGGATCTTTCATGAGTCCCATCTGTTTGTTTTTTGTCTTCTCTTGTGTAAGAGACTCAATGAACTGAGCCAACATGGGCATTTTCCAATTTGTTCCAAAAAGACATCTGCCAGAATGGAAATTGGAGACATATACAACGTATTCTGGTCCTAGCTTGGCCAAGATTGTTAAAATAAGTTGTTTCTCTTGTGTAGACTTGTAAATACCACATTCACCCAAGCTCAAAATCAAAGATTTAAATTTAGTAAAGAAATCTTGTATATTTTCAAAACTTTTAGGGTCTAAGGTATTCAACTCTACCTCAAGCATATGACCTCGCATCTCATCCCGCTTTCCAAAGAGTCCTTCCAAGGTGGTACAGATTTCATTTGGAGTCTTGAATGTAGCAAAATGAAACCATAAATCAGTGGAGATTAACTCAAGAAGTAGTCATGTGGCCTCATCCTTACGGTTCGCCCACCTAGTCTTCTCAAGCGTTAATGTAGGTTTTGTTTTTGTCACCATCGTCAAATTATACAGTCATTTTATTTTGATTTGGAATGTGGCCTTCGACTTCCATTCAAAATAGTTGTATGGTGTGAGTATTATCACCAAACTTTATTGAAAAATTTGCATCATCTCCATCCCTACTATTAATACTGAAAAGATCATGAAAACCCAGATCGTGGATTCTGAGATATGATAGATGATGTTATGGAAACTATATATATGATAAAAACAACTATATCTCCTAAAATGTTATGTGTGTTTTGGATATTTTTGGTGAGCATGAGAATCTCTATGTCATACGTCTCTATTAAAAATTCCAACCCGACCCAAATCACAGATTTCGAGATATTGCAATTTTACTGCAGAAAACCAATTTTTGGAGGGTTGTTGAATCGTCGCACCCTAGAGAAGGATAAAGTGTGACGATGTTGAATCGTTGCACCCTAGTGAAGGACACAATGCGACGATTGTCAAAAAACTAAATCGTCTCACCCCTCGACAGGGATAGGTCGCGACGATTCCAATCGTTGCACCTTTCGATAGGGATAGGACACGACGATTGCGGAAACTAGGTTTACTCAAGGAATATTTCGCTCTTCTCTAGATTGTCTGGGTTTCTCCAAGAAGCTCGGCTCTGATACCATGTCATTGTTTCATGGAAACCTACACAAGAGATCTAGCTAAAGCATGCGCAAACAAAGCTTATCAAGAAAAGGAAGAGAAATACACAATGAAGAATGAGAATCAATGTATATTATGATCTTATCAATGAGTGAGTGATCTTCACTCATATAGACAATGGAATCCTATAATTAGGAATGCATGCATAATAATGATGGTCTAAGATTATAAAATCTAAAATAAAACTATTCAGTTAACTCCCACTAAACTAGTGTTACTCCCACTAAACTAGTGTGCCGAAAATAGAAATTTCTCCAACAAATTTGAACAGTTGAAAATGAAGGAAGATGAAGACATTGCAGCTTATTTTTTACAAGTTGATGAAATAATGAATGTGATTAAAGGATTAGGAGAAGAATTTGATGAATCTATAATTTTTCAAAAGGTATTGAGATCTCTTCCAATGAGATTTTATCCTAATATTTCATCACTAGAAGAAAGAGCATACATGAGTACGTTAAGCATGGATGAGCTACATGGAATATTTACAGCTTGTGAAATGAGAACAAATCAGGAAAATCCATCCAAGACAGAAGTAGCCTTCAAAGAATACAAGAATACAAAGAAGAAGAAAATGCCTTAGTCAAAGCCAAATTGTATATGTAGCGATGATTCAGAGGAGGATGAAGAAATATCCAATTTCGTAAGGAAGTTGAAGAAAGGAACTGGAAAATACAAAGGTATGCTTCCCTTAAAATGTTTTAATTGTGGTAAAATTGGTCATTTTCCAAATAAGTGTCCTTATGTTAAGAAGTCAGATAGTGTTGAAGAAGATGATCCCAATAAAGAAAATAAATATCAAAAGGGAAACAGAAAAGGAGATAAGAGGAAAGTATTCAATAAAAATCTCTACTCAATAGAAGACAATTATGTTGATGCCTGAAATCACAACATGGAATCCCTGCATGTAAATTGGTTGCAATGCCTTATTAATTATATATAATTAATAATACGTAAATAGGTGGGACCTGGTTATGTGAATAATGATGAAGGAGGCCTCGTCTTTTTATGTGCTCATGTCTATTTGTAAAAAATGGCTCTACAGTTTTAAAAAAAATCGAAACTGCTTTCCACGCTAAACGGGCGAATGATAGGTTTATTGGCGATTGAATTTAAAGATGAAAGGGAAAAGATGTTGTTTTAATGATCATCTTGGTTTATTCTTGTTGCATATTGCACTTATGATTTCTAGTTATTATCATGCACCATTGTTAAAGTTATAAGGTGGCAATTCTTCCCTAGAAAATAATGTGGGATATAATATGTATTTTGTTCCAAGTGTTAAGCATATGCATGAAACTTATGGGGTAATGGAAGGTGGCAAATTCGATTTTTGTGTTGAATTTTTATTTGGAAACATAGTGGATTATGCATTGGAGGTTGGGTGTGCTCGTACTTGTCTATGGTTGATGTAATTAATGAAAGAAACAACGTGCAATTACTACACGTCACTCTAACCCTACCTCAAGGTCATCAACCTCACTTTCTTCACAATTGTGTTGGTTTCTTTAGCTGGTGCTACCTCCGTTTTGCTCGGCCTTCGAAAGAATAGTTATGCTTATTGGTTTTCTGGCATTCTACACACAGGTATGATGGCTCTCACCTATCCATTGATGAAATATAGCTCCGCTCATAATAAAATCGTGAGGTTGACTGTTAGATTTACTTGTTGACCATATTTTCTTCCAAAGTGTAAATGGATGTATGTTTTATCACGATTGTGCGAATTTATTTTAGTGGAAATTCCTCCATGTTTACATTTAAATATTCAAGTTGATGATAGTGTTCAAAACTCCTTTATGTTTGGATTATGGGATTGATTTATGTTCGGAATGAATATTGCTTTTGTGCTATAATTGTTGGCAAACTTTATGGAAATTGTTTTTTGGTTTCACTCATCTCTAGTCATCAAAATTTAAGGGTTTCACTTTCTCTATGAAATAAAATAACAATTGTTTTGCTTAACAGTCTTTAGAAGACTCATAGCTCCTTCAAAATTACCTCTCAACTGGTCGTGAATATATGCGCGTATTTACTTTGCGGCCACCACAGAGGTATGTGGAAGAGGTCTGTGTAAAGTCTGTGTTAAGATATGGTTAAATGTTTTTTTTGGTACAAACCCTTTGTGAAGGTTTCACCTTGTGTTCGCTAAGACCTCAGTTCTTTTATTAATGTATGGAAATTACAAGTTTCGAGCTCTGGTCTTGATGTATGTTATAAGTGATTAACACGACAGTGGGAGTATTTGTCATTTGCATTAAATCTTGGTTCGTTGGTTGATTGTCCACAGGGGTTTTGGTCAATTTTGAAAACCATATGCTGTTAAAATAAATGAACACCATTTTCACATGGATTTTGAACCCAATCTGTTTACACAACAATTATTTAAGGTTGTGATACTAGCGTTGTATATTGAAGGGTCGTTGGCTTAGGTTGTGTTCTTAGCCGCATTGCGCACTTGATGTACTTTGGTTTTAATTGTTGGAATGATTATGTTAACAGTATATTATAAAAACTATGTTGATAAAAAGAAAAGGAAATGGAAATCAAAGTGGTACAGTTGACAATCCTGTAACATTCCTGGGGTTTTTAATGGGTATTACAAAAATGGTTGTGTATTGGATTTAAATTATGAAACAGAGAAGTGTTTTGTAAATTCTTTTATTGATGGTGATGGCATTTTTTGGATAGTATTGCATATAATGGAACAGCAATCGCTTTTTTCCCTTCCATTCTCTCACTTTTCGCACATTATAAACCCCTCGCCTTCCCAAATACATTTAAACATTCCCTGTTCTATTGTTATTCATTATGAAAAAAGAAGGAATTAATAACAAAAGAGAAAAGACTAAGTTGATGACTAGTGTTTGAAATTTGGATATGGATACAGTTTTTGTTACTTCTACATTTTCTTGAAAAGTATTCATTGGTCTTCCCCATCCATGCTACCATTTTTCATACATTATAACCACCCCATCTTCCCAATAACCCTATCACTCCCTATTCAAATGGAAATTGATTGTTGGGCTTTAAGATGTTAATGGATGTATTGCATGTGCTTATGTCGTAAACAATAGAGCCAACCTTTTGATTTTATGTAGGTAGAGTATTGATCCATGGATTGTTAAGAGTTTTTCATGACATATTGGAATATTATTTCAGGATGAGCTTCTTTAGCAAAGGCATTTGTAGCACACCCATTTCGGAACTATGGGCTTACTCGCGCTCTGATACCCATTTGTACACACCATTTGTACAAAGCTCATACAGATATCATATATCCCATGCATTTAAACAAATAAACACATTTAACTCAGAGTAAAACATATCATTACTTCTATAATTAAAGAATCCATAGCATTCCATATTAATTCGTATACAGGAAAACATGATAACATTTACAGTAGAGACATGATAAAATGTGATAAAACATAGTTAGACACTTATCTTGTAACAATGGTGGGATCCACCAACCAAATGCAGGCCTTCCATGAACCTCCCAGCCTTAGACCGCACTGCTCATCAACTCAGCAGTGGGTCACCCCTGAGCTGGGACTAAGCTCCACCCCAAGGCAAGGAATCTAGGCTCGGGCTGAGGTTACAGGGAAAACAGTCACACACAACCACAAGGAAGGGATTCTCTCCAAGGAATATCCCACGCTCACTACCCACTAACCCTCATTCCCCACATGCCTGTTCCACCCCAGGAGAATGCACCTTCTCTTTCACCTGGACAGTCCTTCGGCTGCCAATCTCCCTTACCTTGGGTTACATGAACATACTGGACCGGAAGTCTCCGGGATCTATGGCAGCTACAGGGTTCCTTCCAGGAGTTCTCTCCTTCCCCTGCGCACTCTCTCACCTGGAGGGAGTCGCTCATAGGCCAACAAGCCTCATGCAGTCCAGTACTGCGTAGTCTCAACAATCCCACGAGAAAACAGACACAGGATTTCCAAAAACTGGTTCGGCAATCACAGGATGTCTTCACAGTCACGGCTTCGGAACAGAGAATGCTCGCATAGGCTCGCTCAGCTTTCCCGAACAAGCAAAGAATCTTCCCTGAATTCAACACAGGATTCTTGTAGGTTGGGGTTACACGCACGGGATTTCTCAGAATCAGACACAGACATTCGAGTCACGGGGTCTCACGAAGGTTCTCTACAGGAGTCAAGTTAGTCATACTGCTCAGAGCTTCGTACGCATTCAAACAATCCAGTGGAATGGGAATGGAACCTTCTCACGGCTCACCCTGGTTGTTTTATTCGCATGCACCAGGGTTGACACTTGTCACCCATGGAACTGCATGCATTCCACCAGCACACGTTCCTCCCACCACTTGGGAATTCACATGTCCTTCCAAAAGGACTTAGGATAAAAACATATGATGCACATATCTTTTGGAATAATATTAAAATATTATTCCCAGGATTAATCCCCCCCTAGGCTTATCCCCTAGGCTCAACACTTAGCCCCTTTCCCACCTTCCAGCCCCTAATTCCTTTCCCACTCTGTGGATGCTCAGTCCCCCTTCACTCATTCATCGTGGTTGGTCTGCACCTGGTGGTGTTTATATTTTATTAAATGTTCTGCATACATACAAGTACAACAACAGGCTCCTGGCCTTCAACACTTAGGCTCCCTGGCCTAACAACACATAAGTCTCCAGCTTATAAGAACTTGGCTCACCAGCCTATAAAACATAATCACAATTCCTTTCAGAACTTGGTTTACAGCGGGGCTCGGCCTTGGGGACACTACAATTCCCCTCCCCTTATTTTTGCACTATCCTCAATGCAACTTACACTGTCTCTGCAAGCTTTTCAAAATTTTCAAAAAGATGCAAGTACTCTGCCTGCATAACCTCTTCATGCTCCCATGTCGCGTCCTCAGGACCGTACCAGGTCCACTGGACCTTTACAAGCTCTATAGCTTGATTCCGGAGTTGTTTTCTTTTCCTGTCCAATATGCGCACAGGATGCACTTGTAGGACACCATTTGGTTCCACCTGAATCACAGTCCAATCGATAATATGATTAGCATTAGGTACATATTTCTTAAGCAGTGAAACATGAAACACATTATGTACAGTCATAGATGTAGGTAATGCAAGCATGTATGCAACCGGTCCAATCCTTTCCATGATCTCAAATGGCCCACAAAATATTGCTGCCAACTTGGCGCAACTTCCCAGCCTCAGGGAACTCCTATTAGTTTTCACTTTCAGGAAAACATGATCACCCACTTTGAATTCTCTATGGGTTCTGTTACTATCAGCGTAACTTTTCTGCCTGTCCTAGGCAGCTTTTAAATTATGTTTAATTCTTATCATTTGGTCTTTCATCTCTTTGAGCAGTTCATGCCCAACTACTACTCTGTCAGCTGGATTATCCCAGCTCACTGGAGTGTTGCAGTTTCTTCCATAAAGCGCTTTGAATGGGCTCATATTCAATGATGCATGATACCCATTATTGTAGG
>ML783709.1:679018-690374 GCA_009831015.1 Picea engelmannii
ACTCAGAGTAAAACATATCATTACTACTATAATTAAACAATCCATAGCATTCCATATTAATTCGTATACACAGCGGAAAACATGATAACATTTACAGTAGAGACATGATAAAATGTGATAAAACATAGTTAGACACTTATCTTATAACAATGGTGGGATCCACCAACCAAATGCAGGCCTTCCATGAACCTCCCAACCTTAGATCGCACTGCTCATCAACTCAGCAGTGGGTCACCCCCAAGTTGGGACTAAGCTCCACCCCAAGGCAAGGAATCTAGGCTCAGGCTGAGGTTATAGGGAAAACAGTCACACACAACCAAAAGGAAGGGATTCTCTCCAAGGAATCTCCCACGCTCACTGCCCACAGACCTTCATTCCCCACATGCATGTTCCACTCCAGGAGAATGCACCTTCTCTGTCACCTGGACAGTCCTTCGGCTGCCAATCTCCCTTACCTTGGGTTACAGGAACAGACCGGACCGAAAGTCTCTAGGCTCTATGGAAGCTACAGGGTTCCTTCTAGGAGTTCTCTCCTTCCCCTGCGCACTCTCTCACCTGGAGGGAGTCACTCATAGGCCAAAAAGCCTCATGCAGTCCAGTACTGTGTAGTCTCAACAATCCCATGGGAAAACAGACACAGGCTTTCCAAAAACTGGTTCAGCAATCACAGGATGGCTTCACAGTCACGGCTTCGGAACAGGGAATGCTCACATAGGCTCGCTCAACTTTCCCGAACAAGCAAAGACTCTTCCCCGAATTCAACACAGGCTTCTCGTAGGCTAGGGTTACATGCACGGGATTTCTCAGAATCATACACAGACATTCGAGTCACAGGGTCTCACGAAGGTTCTCTACAGCAGTCGGGTTAGTCATACTGCTCAGAGCTCCGTACGCGTTCAGACAATCCAGTGGAATGGGAATGGAACCTTCTCAGGGCTCACCCTGGTTTTTTTATTCGCATGCACCAGGGTTGACACTTGTCACCCATGTAACTGCATGCGTTCCACCAGCACACGTTCCTCCCACCACTTGGGAATTCACGTGTCCTTCCAAAAGGACTTAGGATAAAAACATATGATGCACATATATTTTGGAATAATATTAAAATATTATTCCCAGGCTTAAGCCCCCCCTAGGCTTAGCCCCTAGGCTCAACACTTAGCCTCTTTCCCACCTTCCAGCCCCTAATTCCTTGCCCAATCTGTGGATGCTCAGTCCCCCTTCACTCATTCATCGTGGTCGGTTTGCACCTGGCGGTGTTTATATTTTATTAAATGTTCTGCATACATACAAGTACAACAGCAGGTTCCTGGCCTTCAACACTTAGGCTCCCTGACCTAACAACACATAAGTCTCCAGCTTATAAGAACTTGGCTCACCGGCCTATAAAACATAATCACAATTCCTTTCAGAACTTGGTTTACAACGGGGCTCGGCCTTGGGGACACTACAGCAATAGAGGCAAAGGAAATTGGCAGAGGTCCATAGAAGGACTCGGTTCTCAATACGTTTTGATGTTGATCCATAAGAATTAAACTAGTTCTTTCAAGATGGATTATTTAACCTAGTTGACCATGGTATTCTCCAGCCCCAACCTAATATGCCCCCCTTCCAACCACATAAAAACTTTTGTGGTATTTGTGTTCCCCCTCATGTGTCTATGCAGCCGGAGCCACCTTTCAATGATGGTTGGAAAGAGATTGTCCAACATCCTTCCACTCATCACCATGGTTGGCCTATTGTGTCTTTGTCGTTACCCCCTCCTCCACCGCCAAAAATTCCAAATCCCCAAGTTGATCATGTTGTCTCACCCATACAGTATTCTCATGCTCGTAAGAGGCTAATAACTTATGTTCCCAAGATGGACAAAGATAAAGGAAAAGGAGTGGTCACTCCCTCCAAGTCATCCAAAGAGTCCTTTGAATTTGTGTCTTCTTGTCTTCATCTTAAAGATAATTGTTCTCACGTTATCAGTGCAGTCCAGCCTCAGGGTTCCAATCAGCCTAAGGTTGTAACAGAAAGATCAAAAGAGAACAGCAGTGAAAGGAGGCCAAATGCCTCTCACAGTAAATACAGTTTTTAATGATGATTAATTTTATTTTCTATTTTGAGGACAACCTTTTTCTTACTTTGACAGTGTTTTGGATAGCAAGCATATATTTAGGCAGTTTTTTGGACAACATGGATATAATACTATTTTTGGATATGGTCATATTATATTTTGTTGATATTAAAATATTTGATCATAAATATGGGAACGAGAGTTACAATGAGGATATTTGAATCAAATGATTAGGGTTTTATATTTCATGTTTGATGATTATTAAAAGAAATAAATGGGAGTCGCAAGGGGTCCCACCTATTTAGTTATTATTTAACTATACCCTTATTTAATATATATTATTAATATTTGTCTCAACCTATTAGTTAAGATAATTAGGCTTAACTAAATAAAGGTAGTTGAACTACCATAACTTATTGAGAAGGAATAAAATCTCAATCAAATGAAGAGACAAGGAACAAAAAATAGAAGGAGAACTTTAGCCATAAGGTTTGCTCTATACTAGTGAGATACTTTCATCTTTAATTCATTTTGAGTTTACTAGAAGGCTTAACCATCTTGATGACAGCAGGGTCTTATTGAAGGCAGCAGAATTCAAAACTGAATCATATATTTCAGGAGCTTGTTTTAAAGGTGTAAGATTTATCTTTGGCAGTCTGTGTGTTCTTCTTTGTTTATAAATTAAATTTTATGACCGATAAAGAAAAATTTGCAGAGTCAAGTGACAGCATTTTGTGGCAAGTTGGTCTAGATATTTAGCTTCAGTTTTATTTTGTTATCAGAGTATTTTTGTATAGTTCCCATTGGAGGTTTATAAATCTGACTTTGGTCCCTACCATTGCAGGGGTTTGTAAAGAGAAATTAGCCTTGTATCTCATAATGAAATCAATACAAAAATCGGTTTTCTGATTTCAGTATCACATATGTATTTTGATGATCTAGTTCATTTTTTGCTTTTATCTCTATGTACACACTTATGTAATTTTTGTTTAAGCTTATTTCTTTTTTTGCACAGTTACATATAATATATAAAACAAACCATCCTTGGTCCCTTGTACTTAATACATGTGGATGAAGAGATTGTTTTTCTTTGGCTATAAACCTCGGGTGACATTCCCAACTATCTTTCCTTAGCCTGGCAAGATCTGAAAATGATTCGGTAAGGTTCCTCATACCTTTTCCTCAAAATTTATTTGATGACCATACTGGGGAGATATTCCATATCTCTTTGGTTGATTGTATCACGATTATCTTTCATTTTTTTTTATTTGTCTAAATACTCCTTGATTGATTTTTCCATGACAATACTTGTTAAAATACAGTCCATTATTGGAAACGGTATTGATGACCAAACTAGCATTGCATTGACCTTATTCAACACTATTTTAGAAGTACTCGTGTTGAACTTGAATGCTCTTGGGAAGTAATTGAAAGGGACATAAGTATCTGCGAACGTTGAGAAGCCAGGAAAAGGTAGCCCAGAAATCAATAATAACCTCCCCTTTCCTACCTCTTTGGTCTTTCTTTCCATGTCCTCTAATCCTCACACCTCTCGAAGGAGAAGAGGATTGTCCCTTGAAGTTACTCCTATTTTTGAAATAGGAAAGAGGAAAATTGTTTTATCAACACAAGAAAGTGCTCTAAGGTGAACTTTATATGATTATGCTAGTCCACCTTCATCACCCAGACCTATCACTTCAACATGACATTTTCGGGTAGTGTTAGTGGAACCGAAGGTGCCTCCTCCTCGCAACCTTCTGCTTCATCAGTAATTGGTAGTATATACAGTCATCAAGTCCCTATTCAATCCATTACAAATCCTGCTAAAGTTATAAAGAAATATGGGCTTTTCCAATTCAAGGAAGATGCTACGACCACCCCATGGCATGTATCTTCTCCCTTGAATCTAGCACCTGCTACTCACCCATTACCAAATTTCAAGGAGCATCTACCTAGGTTTTTGGGAAATAATATCGTTACAACAAATGAAAACCTAGTAGCATTTTATAATGCTTGTCATAACATAGGGGCTAACGATAAAAACACTTGCTTGTGTTTATTTTTCAACTCCCTCGAAGGGAAAGTTGCAACAGATTGTTTTGATCTCCCTCCCAAAATTCTTTTCACATGGGAAGAATTGGTTTATTGGTTCAAGTCCACTTATGGATAGTCCAAGAGTACAGCTGCGCAGTTAAGGGAATACAACAATATTTCCTATAAATATGGTGAAACCATTAAGTATTTTAATCTTCGCTTCACCAAATTTTATAATAAAATCTATGAACTAATCTGCCCTCAAAATCAAGTTGCTTTCATGCATTATTATAATGCATTACCTTCTCCTTATCGTCATAGACTTGAAGAGAAGACTATTGACAATATTGGTTCTGCTCTTCATACTTTCCTAGAATATGAAGAGCAACTTGAAAGAACAGGTCTCCCTAAGGGAGACTTGGTCAAGCAAACAGATATGTATGCCCTCCTACAACTCATGCAAGATATGAATAATAGGATGATAGCCTACGAGCGAAAAGGAAATACTTCTTCCTCTTTCCATGGGGTATATTCTTCTTCCTTAGTTCCTTTTAGGAATATGAACGAAAATACTTTTCAGCCAAAGGCCATTATGTCTCGAATTTGGTGTAACTTCTGTGAAGAAAATCATGAAGAAAGTACTTGCTAAGTTAAGAAAAATGCCACAGATAAGATCTTTGGGAAAATGCCTGATACCACAATAGTTGTTTTAGATTGGGTTGAACCAGAAGATGTTATGGTAATCAATACCAGGAATAAATCTTACAGTACCAAGGGTAAATATGACCCTCCTGGTACTTCTTCCACCCCAAGCTCAGCTTCTCAAGGTGTTGATACACAAGCTGTCAAAACTTCTGATAATCAAGTAGTACCTTATCATATTCCCTCTTCTAAATATAATATCCTTAATCAAATGGCTAATATCAAAGCTTATTCTACTCTTTTGGACATGGTTGTCATCGCAGAACAACAAAAGAATCTCAAAACATTTATGGAAGGTAAAATTTCTACCATAGCCAATCTATTTGAAGAGTCAAAGGAAGAGGATTCAACTGTAAATAAGATAGGTGTAAATAATTTTAGAAGCCCTGTAAAAAAAAAAAAAATTATATCTCTGTAAAAATTATGGACAAAATAGTTGTTTCCTAATTGATGGTGGGTCTGGTCCAAGTGTAATGTCAAAAATTATCATGGAAGAGTTTGGCTTATCATGCATTAATGAAAATTCTAGAAGCATTCTCTCTTAGAATCGTTTGCAACAATCAACTATAGGTGAAATCAAATATGTAACCTTAGTTATGTGCGCACATCCCGAGATAAGAACAACTCTCAGCATCCAAGTAATTGATATGCTAGTGAGTAACTATTCAATTATTTTAGGAAGAGACTGGCAAGCCTTAACTGGTGGATATATTTCACTTGATGGAACACAGTTTTCCATCCCTTGGAACGAAAAGAACATTATAGTCCTTAGGGAAGAACGAATTTCACCATATATAGAGTGTTCCCCAACTTAATGTAAAATATCTCGAAGAATATTTGGGAGTGTACTCTATCTTTTCTTATGAGGGTGACACTATGCTTGAACCAATTGATTTTGAGGTTAGCATGTGGCACATGCATTTTGATCGATCACAATCTCAATTGGTCGGTTGACAGGAGTACCTGTGAACATAGATGGGGTGCACAGCATGGCAGAGTTTGAATTTATTGAGATCATGGATGACTGTCAACCATATCCAGATGAGACTGGAATGGGATTTTGATAACTAGGAAACCATTAACTTGAAGAGGGAGATGATATTTTAGGTTGGAGATCTAAAATTTATTGTAACCTTGGACCCATCAAAAGGAAAGAGATACATAGAGACTGGTAAGCCAGTGAGTAACTATTCAATTATTTTAGGAAGAGACTAGAAAGCCTTAACTGGTGGATATATTTCACTTGATAGAACATAGTTTTCCATCCCTCAGAACGGAAAGAACATTATACTCCTTAGGGAAGGAATAATTTCACCAAATATAGAGAGTGTTACCCAACCTAATGTAAATTATCTCAAAGAAGATTTGGGAGTGTACTCTATCTTTGCTTATGAGGGTGAAATTATGCTTGAATCAATTGATTTTGACGATAGCAAGTGGCACATGCATTTCGATGGCTCACAGTCTCAATTGGTCATTTGAAAGGAGTACATGTGAACATCAATGGGGTGCGCAACATGGCAGAGTTTGAAGTTATTGAGATCATGGATGACAATCAACCATATCCAGCACTGGTGGGAATGGAATGGGATTTTGATAACTAGGAAACCATTAACTTGAAGAGGGAGATGATATTTTAGGTTGTAGATTTGAAAGTTATTGTAACCTTGGACCCATCAAAAGGAAAGAGATACATAGAGACTGGCAAGCCAGCGAGTAACTATTCAATTATTTTAGGAAGAGACTGGCAAGCCTTAACTCGTGGATATATTTCACTTGATAGAACATAGTTTTTCGTCCCTCGGAATGGAAAGAACATTATATTTTTTAGGGAAGGAAGAATTTCACCATATATAGAGAGTGTTCCCCAACCTAATGTAAATTATCTCGAAGAATATTTGGGAGTGTACTCCATCTTTTCTTATGAGGGTGACACTATGCTTGAACCAAATTATTTTGATGATAGTATGTGGCACATGCATTTCGATGGCTCACAGTCTCAATTGGTTGGTTGAAAAGAGTACCTGTGAACATCGATGGGGTACACAGCATGGCAAATTTTGAAGTTATTAATGTCATGGATGACAGTCAACCATATCCAACACTAATGGGACTGGAATGGGATTTTTATAACTAGGAAACCATTAACTTGAAGAGGAAGATGATATTTTAGGTTGGATATTTGAAAGTTATTGTGACTTTGGACCCATCAGAAGGAAAGAGATACATAGAGCCAACTCGAGGAACAAGCCACATGTGAGTGTTGGGGGCATGTTGGACAGGTAGTTTTGGGATGTAATTTTGGTAAAAATCCTAAGTATAGAAAAAGTGTACAGCATAGGTGCGCAAGAGAAGAAGGAAGATGAGGGAATGCACAGTTGAGGTGCATCTAAGAGGACAGTGAACAACAAAGGTGCATCTAGAAGTACAATGTTCAGTGACATAGAATAAAGCATAATAAAGAATAAAAAGAGAATAAAGCAGGAGAAGAAAGCGGGCGAAAATGAAGGATGATAGCTCGACAGGATAAATATGGAAGGACACACAAAAGCATGAAATAACAACCAGTCAAAGTGAAAAAACATCATACAGATGGAAAAGAAAGAGAAAGCAGTCGAACAGCCAATGAACTGGAGCTGTCATATAATGTAATAGGGTTTTGTGAGGAACTAAATAGGGTTTTAAGCCCTAAATATTATGTATAAATATGTAAAGGGTTGGGAGAATAGGTGTTCTTTTTTTTTCTTTATTTGGTTCCTCTCAGCATATGGTTGGTTCTCAGGTTGTTGTTCTTGATTGTCTGTTCTATTCTATAAAATAGAGGAATCAATGTCTGAATGTAAGGGATGATGAAGAGAGAGAGGCTTGCATTGCAGAGCGGTTAGGCTAGTAGAAGAGAAAGATACCATGATACATATTTCTAAGCGCAATGCAAAATCTTGACGCACTTAACAAAAGAATAATAAAGAAGCCTGTCATTGTGGACGTAGCCCAAAGTTGGTTGTGTCAGTGTTTCATGGAAACCTACACAGGAGACCTAGCTAAAGCATACACAAACAAATCTTATCAAGAAAAGGAAGAGAGATACAATATGAAGAATGAGAATCAATGTATATTATGATATGTTCAATGAGTGAGTGGTGTTCACTCATATAAGCAACGACATCCTATAATTAAGAAAAGCAAAGAAGCAATGAGTTGCAGTGATATTTTCTTAGGAATGCATGCATAATAGTGATGGTCTAAAATAGAACTAGTCAGTTAACTCCCACTGAACTAGTGTGTCAAAAATAGAGATTTCTCCAACACCCCCCCCGCTTGAACATCACTATGGAGTAAATATGAGTCCCATCTACTAGGCCATATTATGTACTCATGTACAATGCAACTAATGAACACTGAATAAAAATGAGGAAAGAGGGAAAACCACGTGGGAACAAAACCCCCCCTCAAAAGACAATGCATCAAAAGAAGAAAAGGTAGTTGTTAGGAAATTGTGTTCTTCACTGCAAGATGATCCTGCAAAGTCTGAAACTTCTGCTCAGTGAAGGTCTTGGTGAATATGTCGGCAGTCTATTCAGAGGAAGGACCGAACTGAAAAATCAATAATCATGGCATGTACTAAACCTCTGATGAAATGCATGTGGACCTAAATGTGTTTGGTTCGTTGTCACTATATTGGGTCTCTGCAAAATCTCAGTGTACTTTGATTTTCAAACCATATGATAGTCGGACAGTGAAACTAGATACCAAGCTCGGTAAGGAAGTTTTGAAGCCAAAGTGTTTGAATGACACAGTTTACTAATTCTTTGTACTTAGCCTCTACAGAAGATAAAGCAATGGTTGATTGCTTCTTACTTGACCGGAAAATTGGGCCTGACCCCAAACTAAGAGTGTACCCAGACGTGGACTTGTGATCTGTGCTATCACCAGCCCAATCTAAATTTTTGAAGCCTATTAGATCTAATGCACAACCAGATGCATAGTGAATCCCATAACTCATGGTGCCTTGAACATATTTCAGGATGCGCTTGGAAGCCTTCCAGTGCAGATCATGGGTTTCCTACATGTATCTAGAAACTGCTCCTACCACATATGAGATATTTGGACGAGTGTGGGTGAGATACAAAATAATCCGCACCAATGTTCGATACAAAGTGTTTTCCACTAATGGTGTATCCCTTCCATCCTCAAGTATGATCCCAGATAAGAAGCTTGTAGGTGCAGACTTACAGTTTTTCATGTGGAATCTATCCAGAATATCCCTGACATACTTAGCCTATGAAATTTTGATGCTGAAAGCATCCTGACTAATCTCTAGACCAAGAAAGAAGTGTAGTGGACCCATGTCCATCATAGAGAAACCGTCATGCAAAATATCTTTGACCAAAGAAATGGATGAAGCAGAGCTACGAATGATAAAAAGATCATGAACATAGAGTACTAAAATAATCACAAAATTACTAGTCCTCGGCATGTAAACATTGGAATCATATTTACATCTAACAAAATCATGTGAAAGAAAGTAAGAATCCATCTTTTCATACCATGCTCTAGGTGCATGCTTGAGGCCATAGAGAGAATTCTTCAGTGTACATACTAAATATGAGTTTTTAATGAACCCATGTGGTTGCTCCATGTAGATCTCCTATGAAAGGTCAACATGAAGAAAAGCATTCTTCACATCCATCTGGTGAAATTCCCATACTTTGGTTGTTTCAATGGCTTGAGCCAAGCGAATGGAGTCCATATTTTCTACAGGAGAAAAGGTCTCATCATAATCTATCCCATGAATCTGTTGAAATCATTTTTCAACTAATCTGGCCTTGTACCTTCTCACCTAACCATTGTTTCTCTCTTGGTCCTATAGACCCATTTGCATCTAACAAGTTTCCTCCCTGGTGGAAGTGGAACCATATCCCAAGTCTGATTATTTAGGAGAGATTCATGCTCCTCCTACATGGATACTTCCCATAGTGGATTGCCAACAATCTCATTGTATGTATGTGGATCAGAAGATTGAACCATATAGCAATGCATGGGAATCATTGGTTCAGAAGATGGAAGTACATGAGAAGGATCCACACGTTGAGTGATGCAGGAGCATCACAACAATAAGCGAGAGTGGGACAAACACCAACGCATTTTGGCACATGATGAATTGTTTGAAATGTTTTGAAGTTTGATTCGCCAAACATAAATGAAACAATTAAGAAAGGGCGTACTTGTAGATTGTAATCAGACCTTGAGCGTCCCACTCTCGTCTGAAGGACTAAGAGGCATTTATGCTAGTAAATGTAAGTAGGTAGCTTTGAATTCTTAGATTAGACAGTTTTAGGAGCCGGAGGGAAAATGGATATAGACACCCTCACTTGTATCATTGTAACATTAGTAGCATAATCAATCGAAGAGAGCATAGAGAAGAAGAAGTAGAGAGCTATGTAGAAAAAACCATGTACAGAAGATCTGGATTAATACAAAGATATTTAGTTCAGACTCATGGTGTTCAATTGCTTCATGTGTTTGTACATGTTGATTGATATATGTTGGTTTACTCTCTATTATGCATTTGATTTGATGCGTGAATGTATGATTTCATTTTAAATGTCTGAAATCTGAAGAGAGGGAGAGTAAGGAAATGAGTTTCAATTGTTTCTATGTCTGAGCAAGAGCTTTCCTGCAAGGAGTGCAATGAAATTGTCTGCAAGGTGTGCGTTGAAAGAAGTCAGAGTTCGTCTCTGCAAGCTCAAGAGGGATAACATTGTTCTCATTCTCGCAGAAGTGAAAGTTAATCACAGGAGCCGTGCAAGGAGTGCGTAGGCCGAGTGAAGTCTGAGAGTTACAACCTGAGCGAAATTGTTGAAAGATTGTTGTCGTAGAGGGTGCGCAAAGTTGAAGAGGTTCAAATGCTTGGAAGTATTTGAACAATTGCTGCAAGGAGTGCGTGCAGGAGTCTTTTTGAAGACTCAAAGTTTGTGGTAAAAGCTCAAAAGAGTTAGTGCCTTGAAGTGTCAGAAGGAGGTGCAACGACGTTGTTTGCTAGTGAATAAGTTTCGTGAAGGCATACTTGTTCATTTCGCAGGAGATTTTAAGGATGCATTAGACGGTCGGAATCCTCCTGTTAGGACCACATATTGTACCTTTTTGCCCACTCTTTTTGCCATTATTATACCCTTGATCACCTGTATTTAGACTCATAATATCATTCCATCTGATCATTCCAAGGTATACAACGTCCTTTCTCATTGACTATATGCTTAATCTGTTTTGCATAATATTTTACATTACTTTTGTACTTAACCATTGATTAGAAGTGCATAAGTGCCCATAACTGCAGATTAGCATCCGAGGCCTGTGCTGAAACACAAAACTGTCCAGAGTCGTTGTTGAACTGATGCTGAAACACGGAGCTGCCACACAGTCTAAGGTCGCATATGCCGAAACACGGAACAGCTACATAGCTCGAGGATGCAGATGCTGAAACACGGAGTTGTCACTCAGTTCAGAAGTACAGATGCTGAAACACAGAGGAGACCACCACGATGCTGAAACACGAAC
>ML783709.1:690474-714613 GCA_009831015.1 Picea engelmannii
ATAGACAGTACCGCCCGGAGCTACTGCTTGAGTAATTTACACGGTCAGAGCCAGTATCAAGACTCTGATTCAGAGTGAGTTGCCTGAGGACATGCAACACCTTGAGCTGGGGGGGATGTTAGGACCACATATTGTACCTTTTTCCCCACTCTTTTTTCCATTATTATACCCTTGATCACCTGTATTTAGACTCATAATATCATTCCATCTGATCATTCCAAGGTATACAACGTCATTTCTCATTGACTATATGCTTAATTTGTTTTGCATAATATTTTACATTACTTTTGTAATTAACCATTGATTAGAAGTGCATAAGTGCCCATAACTGCAGATTAGCATCTGAGGCCTGTGCTGAAACACAAAACTGTCCAGAGTCGCTGTTGAACTGATGCTGAAACACGAAGCTACCACAGAGTCTAAGGTCGCATATGCCGAAACACGGAACAGCTACATAGCTCGAGGATGCAGATGCTGAAACACGAAGCTGTCACTCAGTTTAGAAGTACAGATGTTGAAACATAGAGGAGACCGCCACGATGCTGAAACATGAACCGTTAGCAGTCAAGGCCGACACAGTCAAGAGCGCAATTCACGTGGCTGAAACAGCCCATGAATTACGATGCTGAACAGCAGCGGCATCGATGAAAAGAAGCTGTTACACCAGCCGTAACAGCAATTACCTCGTTCAGCTCCTATATTAGCATTTGGTTGCGAGAGAATAGGACATCCTATGCTGATTTAGAAAGAATATCCGATTTAGTGTAGGATTCAGATATACTTTGTAATGATTGTATCGAAGGGATTTCCCCTTTAAATTGAGAGGAAATCACCATTCGAGATATCCAAGTTTTGATGTATTGAAGAACTTAACAGAAGCGGGACGCATTCGGTATTTCCAATTTGTAATGTGATATTCTGACAGATGAATATAAGATTCCTTTGAGTATCCTCCTGTAGCTTTTCGTTCAGGGGAATCTTGTGAGAAGGGAGGGCCCACCTTCTCCACAAGATTCACCCATTAGTTAGAAGTGTGTTTGTTTACTTTTTGTTTTGTTTAACTGTTATTTGCTGAAACTTAATGGATTTCGCTTTGCTGAAACACTACTGACTCTGAATAGAATTTGTAATCTTTTTTATCAGCAGACTTGTGTGATGATTTTGTGAGAATAGCAGAGAATTGGTTAAAGGTCCCTACTCAGACAGAAAGGGATCGGGACATCATACCCTCTGTAGATTTTGTTTATTGTTGCAAGTATACTAGCAGAGATTTGGTTAAAGTGTTCCTGCTCAGATAGAAAGGGACTACATTATCTTGTCTTCTGTAAACTTCCTTTACCCCTGCAATTAGGCTAGCCAGAGATTTGGTTAAAGTGTTCCTGCTCAGACAGAAAGGGACGACAATACCTTGTCTTCTGTAAACTTCCTTTACCCCTGCAATTAGGCTAGCCAGAGATTTGGTTAAAGTGTCCCTGCTCAGACAGAAAGGGACGACAATACCTTGTCTTCTGTAGACTTCCTTTACCCCTGCAATAGGCTAGCCAGAGATTTGGTTAAAGTGTCCCTNNNNAGACAGAAAGGGGCTACAACATCCTGTCTTCTGTAGGTTTCATTTACCTCTGCAAGTGTGTTAGCCAGGGATTGGATTAAGGGTTCCTACTCAGAACGGAGAGAACCAAAACATCCTGTTCACTGTGTACTTTCCTTGGTGTTAGCTAGAACTGGGTTAGAGATCCCTACTCAGAAAGAAAGGAATCAGACTGCCCTGTTCTCTGTAGACCTCAACCTCACAAGTGTGCCAACAGAAGTAAGGCTCAAGGCTCCTGCTTAAACAGAAAGGAACTAAGTGCTTTACCTCCTGTTAGATAGAGTTAATTGTTTTCTGCATTATTGATTTCATGAAAAGAGTGTTAATGCTGGAGTCTCTGTTTGAGAGTAAGGGTCCTGTTCTCTGACTACAGAATAATTGTCTTCCCTGTTGCAAGTATTAATGTAATCCAGGATTCTTAGATTGAACTTTAAAGAATGCAATAGGGAGGTTACTTTTCTGTGATTTAATTCAGAGCTTCAGTTCATTGAGCAAGTATTATTAGTATAGATTTCTTACTACAACACCAAGTGCTTTTGGAATTGAGCATATATAGTGCGCAGCTATCTTTGAAACAAAAGACTTCCCTGGGTTGATAATTTATGTTTCACTTAGTTGTTTAAAATTAATTAAGCAATTATAGTGACCAACACCTCCGTGGAGGATTCACAAAGTCTCGGAAGCCGTCCAATCTTGAAAGAGGAGCAGGGAAGTTATGGCAAGCATTCTTCAAGTTTAAAGCTCAGGAGAAATTAGACCGTGGGATCCAAGTCGACAAGGACCGTTGCATCACTCGCGTAATCTCATTTCGTGGATTCGTGAGTTGAAGGTTTAAAACCTTTGCATCAAGATTCATGAGGTCGCGAAAGGCGAAGTCCTGAAATAGTGAAGAGAATTTGAGATGTTCGTTGGAAGGAGGACACGTGTCGTGAGATCCTCTCTATCAGGGATTCGGACATCGGGGTTCAGAGAAGGAGGTCCTTCGACTTTGCGAGTGGAAAAGTTGCGAGAAGATCAGGACCGTCCATTCGAAGAGGACAGGTGGCAGAGATCTAGGGATCTCGCGAACTCGGAGGTTCGCAAGGTGAGAGCCCAGGAATTGGGTGCTAAAAGTCGCGAGTGGTGAAGTCACGAAATCGCGAGGAGCGTGGATAGCCATTGGATCCAGGTCACGGGAGGACTATTGGATCAGGAACCCCATCGTCTATCACGCATTTGGGGGTTCGGAGGTTGAAAGGAGTCATTTTTTACTTCACGAGTAGAGAAGTGTCGAGAGCCAAGCACGAGAGAACACGTGGCAGAACCACAAGGCGGGGCCTGCATGGTGGATAGGTGAATACGTGTCACCAGGAGGAAAGGAGTCAACACTCCGTTGACTTCTCGTGTCTCGGGGATTCGCGAGATAAGAGCATGAGAGCTCTACACTACAACTCGCGAAGTGGCGAGTTGCGAGAAGTGGGAAGGGAAGGTCAAACCTCGTTGACTTTCAAGTCTCGGGGATTCGCGAGATAAGAGTACCTGAGATGGACCCTTCGACTCGCGAAGTCACGAGTAGCGAGAACAAGAGGAGAAAAGTCAACATCGCCTCTCGGGGGTTCGTGAAAGAAAGGTGCCAAGGTTGGACATTCAAACTCGTGAAGTGGCGAGTAGCGAGAAGTGCTAGCGCTTAGCCTAGCCGATGGTCGCGTGAGGAAGGTGCTAACAGAGGAAGAGCCATACCCATATCGGCATTTCGGTTATCGTGAGATTTAAAAGGAAGAATCGGGAGCATGAAACTCACGAGATTGAGAATTGCGAAAAGGACCTTGGGTTAGGCCCTTGGTCATAGCACTCTGGTCGCTTGGGAAGAAAGGAGCTCATGCCTAGTGTTGTTCACACAAGGGAGCTTCCTGAAGGACCTGTGGATCGATTTGAAAGAAGATTCCAGCAGGGAATCTGAAAGAGTCTATCCGGCTCAAAGGGGTTAAAGAACGATCCTGTGAGCGAATCTCGGCCCAAGGGCTGATAGGTCTGCGTCAGAGTGGTATCAAAGCTTGACCTTTTTTTGTATACTTCAGACAGGGAAAGCGAGAAAGAAATCTCATCCATGTCGCCGAGGAGAAGAGACAGGCAAACACCCGATCCGCCAGAGGAAAGGGAAATGCCAAGAGGAAGGGGTAGGCAGATGCCAAATCCAGCCATGGAAAGAGAGATGTGTGACCTACATGCCAGAATCGAGGACATGGAGACAGCACAGAGGCGCACAGCCGGTGTTGGAGATGTCAGTGATTCCGAAAGTGAAAATGAAGACGGACATGAAAGAGAAGAAGTTATAGCAGAAGATGCAGCAAATGAACGCCTGATTAGGGTTGTTGCAAGAATGGGTGCTAAGGCAAAAATGGATATTCCAGTATATGAAGGAAATCTGGATGTTGAGGATATTCTAGACTAGATTAGAGATTTGGACACACATTTTGACTATGAAGATGTGGAGGAAGACAAAAAGGTCAAAAATGATGTCACAAGATTGAAAGGACATGCAGCATTGTGGTGGGATGAGCTACAAGCTGACAGACGTTGAAAAGGAAAGAATAAAATCAAGAGTTGGGATAGGATGATCGCAAAGATGAAGGTGAAATTCATTCCCATGGATTACCAAATTACTCTGTTTCGGAGAATGCAAAATTTGAGACAAAAGTTGATGTCAGTAAAGGAGTACACTGAAGAATTCTACAGGCTGAACATCAGGGCAGGTCATCGCGAGAATGATGATGAAAAATTTGTTAGGTACATGAATGGTCTGAGATACGACATTCAGGATGAGATGAGCATGATGACCATCCGAACAATGGAAGATGCTTATCAGATGGCTCTAAAAGCTGAAGAGAAGCTGAGCCAAAAACAAGGTCAAAGAGGTTGAGGCAGAAGTCAAGCCAGAGGCAAATCAGTTGCCCAGGATAGAAATCAGAAACCCAAGGAAGAGTGTAAGAAACCTAAAAATCAAATTGAGAGAGGTGGAAGCTCACAGAGAGGGCATAATACTTAATAGAGAGGTCAGTATGCTGATGGAAATATTTATCCTCGTACCAGAGGTAGAGGAAGAGGAAGAGGTGGAGTGGTGAAATGCTTCACATGTGGAAAGGTTGGACACAAGTCTTATGAGTGTCCAGACAAAAAGAAAGAAGGTGGTGAAACTCACATTGCCGAAGCACAGAGGCGGAATGTTGAGGCAGAGGATGCTAAAGGCGGAAGATCATTGATGATGTGGAAAATTCTCTTAACGCCATAGAAGGAGGTGGAGAGTTTGGTCCAAAGGAACAGACTTTTTCAGACCACTTGCAAGACCAAGGATAGGGTATGCAAAGTCATCGTGGACAGTGGTAGCACAGATAATCTTGTTTCTATAGAGACGGTAGAAAAGATGGAGCTGGAGACTATTGAACATCTGAGCCCATACAGAGTTTCGTGGCTACAAAAAGGACATCAAGTAAATGTCACTAAACAATGTTTAGTTGAATTTAAAATAGGAGGATATAAAGATGAAATACCCTGTGATGTTATCCCCATGGATGTTTGTCATCTATTGTTGGGTAGACCGTGGCAATATGACAGAAATGTGATTCATGATGGGAGGAAGAACACATACACCCTAGAGAAGAATGGGAGAACTCACATGTTGCTCCCAATCAAAGATAAAGAGGTGAAACCTGAAGTAAGCAACATTGTACTTCTCATGAGTGGGAAGGAACTTCTTACAGAGGTTAAGAAGAAGGAGGAACCGCAATTCATTGTGGTCAGGAAGCCTAAGATTATTTTAACCATTACAAGGGTAGATGATTTATCGGAAGAGGTTCAGAAACCGTTGGAAGAATTTGCTGACATAGTAGTGGACGAACTACCTCGTCCATTGCCACCAATCAAAAGTGTGAGTCATCATATTGATCTCATACCTGGAGCTAGTTTACAAAATAAAGCAGCGTACAGATTGACGCCACGGGAGAATGAAGAAGTCAAGAGACAGGTCCAGGACTTAATGGACAAAGGGTTGGTTAGAGAAAGCTTGATTCCATGTGTTGTTCCGACAGTGCTCAGTTCGAAGAAAGACGGAGGCTGGAGGATGTGTACTAACTCGAGGGAAATCAACAAGATAACCATCAGGTATAGATTCACATTGCCAAGAATGGATGATTTGATGGATTGCTTAAGTGGAGCGAAAATTTTTTCGAAGATTGATTTGAAAAGTGGATATCATCATATTCGTATGAGAGAAGGTAATGAATGGAAGACAGCCTTCAAGACTAACGAAGGATTGTATGAATGGATTTTCATGCCATTTGGTTTAACAAATGTGTCGAGCACTTTCATGATATTGATGAATGAAGTCCTGAAGGATTTCATCGGAAAATTTGTCATAGTATACCTTGATGACATATTGATTTTCAGTAAAATAGAAGCAGAGCATCTGAAACATTTGGCCACAGTGATGAAGAGATTACAGCAAGAGAAGTTGTTGATAAACATGAAGAAATCCTCGTTCATGAAGACAGAGCTCATTTATTTGGGTTTTGTTATTTCTGTAGATAAATTGAGGATGGATCCAGATAAGGTGGAAGTAATTAAGAATTGGCCATCACCGAAGAGTATATTTGAGGTGAGAAGTTTTCATGGACTGGCTAGTTTCTATTGGAATTTCATCAGGAATTTCAGTGGAATTTTTGCATTGATGATGGACACAGTGAAGAAGAGACACAAGTATTTTCACTGGACAGAAGAGGCTGAGAAAAGATTCAATTTGTTGAAAAGGAAAATCATGGAACAACCAATTTTGGTGTTGCCGGATTTTAAAAAGACATTTCAGGTAAAATGTGATGTAAGTGGATTTGCAATAGGGGCAGTCTTGAGCCAAGAAGACAGGCCAATAGCATACTTCAGCGAGAAGTTAAATGAATCAAAAGTGAAATACTCCACGTATGAAAAGGAGTTCTATGATATTATTCAGGCATTGAAGAAGTGGATACACTATTTGATTCCTAAGGAGTTTGTCTTATACAATGACAATCATGCTTTGCAATTTGTGACTCAACAAGAGAAGTTGAATCAAAGACATGTAAAATGGATTGAATACATGCAGAACTTTACTTTTGTAATTAAGTATATTTCTGGAACTGCTAACAAAGTTGTTGATGCTTTGAGTAGGAAATGTGTATTGTTGCAGGAGTTCAGAGTCAAAACACTGGGTTTTGATGATCTCAGGGACATGTACAGAGATGATCCAGATTTTAAGTAGGCGTATGAAGCAGCTGAGAATCCAATTCTCAGGGACAGGGGTCAATGGACAGAATACATGATACAGGAAGGATTATTGTTTAAGGGTAATCAATTTTGTATTCCAAAATGCTCCATGAGGGAGAATTTGTTGAAGGAGAAACATAGTGGAGGATTGGTCGGGCATTTCGGTCATGAAAAGACGTTCTCAAAGTGAAATGAGTCATATTTTTGGCTAGGAATGAGAAAAGACATCAAAATATTTGTGGACAGATGCAGAATTTGTCAGCATTCAAAAGGGAAGAGGCAGAATGCAGGCTTTTATCAACCGTTACCCATACCTGAGAGGCTGTGGGATGCAGTTAGCATGGACTTCATATTGGGGCTGCCGAGAACACAAAGAGGGTTTGACTCGATATTTGTAGTGGTAGATAGATTTTCTAAGATGGCACACTTCATACTGTGTCAGAAAACCAGTGACGCAACTCACATTGCGAATATGTTTTTCAAAGAAGTCATTCGACTTCATGGCTTACCAAGGAGCATAGTTTCAGATCGAGACACCAAGTTCGTGGGACACTTATGGAGAACCTTATGGAAAAATCTAGGAACAAAATTGTCATTGATTTCAGCTTATCATCCTCGGACGGATGGACAAGCAAAAGTTGTGAACAGAAGTTTGGGAGACTTTCTTAGGATCTTGGTGACAGAACACCACAGTTAGTGGGACAATATTCTGCCACGGGCGGAATTTTCATATAACGACTCACTAAACAGAAGCACAAGTTGGAGTCCATTCCATATTGTTTATGGGATGCAGCCAAGAGGAGTTTTGCAATTGAAAGATTCAGAACAGAATGCAACTAGGAGTGTTAGTGCAGAGGATTTCGCAGAAGCGATGAAGGAACTTCACAGCCAGGTGAAGGAGCGATTGAAAAACTCGAGCCAAGAGTATAAGCGCAGATCAGATCAACAAAGGAAACAACTTCAATTTGAGGTTGGTGATTTGATTCTTTCACATCTGAGAAAGGAAAGATTCCCGAAGGGGACATATCACAAACTGAAGATGAAGAAGATCGGACCATGTAAGGTCTTGAAGAAATTTGAGGCAAATGCTTATGAGATTGAATTACCCGATGGGGTCGGAATTTATCTGATATTCAATGTCTCATATTTGTACCCATACAAAGCTGAGGAAGAAGGAACAAGTGATGAACAACCAGAGGTTTAGTGGACTAAACAGATGCTAGTTGCAGAGAAGCCACATATGGAAAGCATACTAGACAAAAGAGTTAGCAAAAGGACCAGAAGAAGGGAATATTTTGAATACTTGGTCAAGTGGAAGGGACATCCAGTTGAAGATGCCAGCTGGGAGAATGAAGCAGAGATCCAAAAGCATGGACAAACCATGTGAGAGCTCATGGACAGGAGCCCTTGAAAATTTTCAAGGAAGGGAGTATGATGCAGGAGCATCACAACAACAAGCGAGCGTGGGACAAACACCAACGCATTTTGGCACATGATGAATTGTTTGAAATGTTTTGAAGTTTCATACACCAAACATAAACGAAACAATTAAGAAAGGGCGTACTTGTAGATTGTAATCAGACCTTGAGCATCCCGCTCTCGTTTGAAGGACTAAGAGGCATTTATGCTAGTAAATGTAAGTAGGTAGCTTTGAATTCTTAGATTAGACATTTTTAGGAGCCGGAGGGAAAATGGATATAGACACCCTCACTTGTATCATTGTAACATTAGCAGCATAATCAATCGAAGAGAGCATAGAGAAGAAGAAGCAAAGAGCTGTGTAGAAAAACCCATGTACAGAAGTTCTGGATTAATACAAATATCTTTAGTTCAGACTCATGGTGTTCAATTGCTTCCTTTGTTTGTACATGTTGATTGATATATGTTGGTTTACTCTCTGTTATGCATTTGTTTTGATGCATGAATGTATGATTTCATTTTAAATGTCTGAAATCTGAAGAGAGGGAGAGTAAGGAAATGAGTTTCAATTGTTTCTTTGTCTGAGCAAGATCTTTCCTGCAAGGAGTGCAGTGAAATTGTCCGCAAGGTGTGCATTGACAGAAGTCAAAGTTCATCTCTGCAAGCTCAAGAGGGATAACATTGTTCTCATTCTCACAGAAGTGCAAGTTAGGCACAGGATCCGTGCAAGGAGTGTGCAGGCCGACTGAAGTCTCAGAGTTACAACCTGAGCGAAATTGTTGAAAGATTTTCATTTATGATCGGAAAAACCACAGTATAGTCATTAGATTGTCGACGTTTCGGATCCAGATCAGGATCCATCTTAATCAAACCTAAGAACCTAAATTGTTTAATATTAATCAGCCTAAGAACCTAAATTGTTTAATATTAATCAACCATGTAGTAATAAAAACACTCAGAATATAAAATAAACATGTAAAGAAAACCCTAATCCTTTAAACTACTTGTTACCTATAACCTAACCCTAGAAACTTTTATTCCCATTAAAAGACTCTAGTACACAACATTAAAACTAATTAGAACCCATTATTTACCTTATAATAAAAGAAACCCTAATATCAAACCCAAAACAAGCACACAACCCTAAAATCATAAAATTATAAATTTAATTTACTAAACCCCGGAACATTAAATAATTAATTATAAATAAGAAACCCTAATTTTTAAATTACTTGCTACCTATAACCTAAACCTAGAACCTATTATTCCTAATAAAGACTTTAGTACACAACATTAAAATAATTAGAACCCATTTTTTACCTTATAACAAACCCTAATATTAAATCCAAAACAAGCACACCTTAACCTCTGATTAGATTAACCTAAAATTAAAATTTAATTTACCTATAAACTAAACCCTAGAACATTAAAATAATCAATTATAAATAAGAAACCCTAAAATCATTAATAAACTATCATAACCTTTAAAATAAACAAAAATTTAATAAACGCTAGAAATTTCTTATAATAATTAAATTTACCAAACAATTCTACCTAGCCGACACTAAGAAACTTTCTCACTTCCAGTATTTATACCAGCTCTTCTCTTTCTCTTAAACCCAGGCTCTTTGTCCTGAAGATGGATCATGATCTGGATCTGAAATGTCGACAATCTAATGACTATACTGTGGTTTTTCCGATCATAAATCAAAATCCCACCCACGGCAATCTCACTCATCATGTTGAAATATTGTTGTCGCAGAGGGTGCGCAAAGTCGAAGAGGTTCAAATGCTTGGAAGTATTTGAAGAATTGTCGCAAGGAGTGCGTGCAGGAGTCTTTTTGAAGACTCGAAGTTTGTGGTAAAATCTCAGAAGAGTTAGTTCCTTGAAGTGTCGGAAGGAGGCGCAACGGCGTTGTTTGCTAGTGGATAAGTTTTGTGAAGGCGTACTTGTTCATTTTGCAGGAGATTTTAAGGACGCATTGGACGGTCGGAATCCTCCGTGGAGGATTCGCGAAGTCCCGGAAGCCTTCAAATCTTGCAAGAGGAGCAGGGAAGTTACGACAAGCATTCTTCAAGTGTAAATCTCGGGAGAAATCGGACCATGGGATCCAAGTCGACAAGGACCGTTGCATCACTCGCGTAATCTCATTTCGTGGGTTTGCGAGTTGAAGGTTTAAAACCTTTGCATCAAGATTAGCGAGGTCACGAAAGACGAAGTCCCAAAATAGCGAAGAGAATCTGAGCCATTCATTGGAAGGAGAACATGTTTCATGAGATCCTCTCTATCGAGGATTTGGACATAGGGGTTCAGAGAAGGAGGTCCTTCGACTTCGCGAGTGGCGAAGTCGCGAGAAGATCAGGACCATCCATTCGAAGAGGACAAGTGGCAGAGCTCTAGGGATCTTGCGAACTTGGAGGTTTGCAAGGTGAGAGCCCAGGAATTGGGTGCTCCAAGTCGTGAGTGGTGAAGTCGCGAAATCGCGAGGAGCGTGGATAGTCGTTGGATCCAGGTCACGGGAGGACCGTTGGATCAGGAACCCCATCTCCTATCGCACGTTCGGGGGTTCGAAGGTTGAAAGGAGTTGGTTTCGACTTCACGAGTAGCGAAGTGCTGAGAGTTGGGCACGAGAGAACACGTGGTAGAACCACAAGGCGGGGCTCGCACGGTGGATAGGTGAATACGCGTCGCGAGGAGGAAAGGAGTCAACACTTCGTTGACTTCTCGCGTCTCGGGGATTCGCGAGATAAGAGCACGAGAGCTCTACACTACAACTCGCGAAGTGGCGAGTTGCGAGAAGTGCGAAGGGAAGGTCAAACCTCACTGACTTTCAATTCTTGGGGATTCGTGAGATAAGAGTACGTGAGCTCGACCCTTCGACTCGCGAAGTCGCAAGTAGCGAGAATGAGTAGAGAAAAGTCAACATCGCCTCTCGGGGGTTCGTGAAAGAAAGGTGCCAAGGTTGGACATTCAAACTCGCGAAGTAGCGAGTAGCGAGAAGTGCTAGCGCTTAGCCTAGCCGGTGGTCGCGTGAGGAAGGTGCTGACAGAGGAAGAGCCATACCCGTATCGGCATTTCGGGTATCGTGATATTTAAAAGGAAGAATCGGAAGCCTCAACTCATGAACTCGCGAGATTGTGAGTTGTGAAAAGGACCTTGGGTTAGGCCCTTGGTCATAGCGTTGTGGTCACTTAGGAAGAAAGGATCTCGTGCCTAGTGTTGTTCGCACAGGGGAGCTTCCCGAAGGACCTGTGGATCGATTTGAAAGGAGATTCCAGCAGGGAATCCGAAAGAGCCGATCCAACTCGAAGGGGTTAAAGAACGATCCTGTGAGCGGATCTCGGCCCGAGGGCCGATAGGTCTACGTCACTAAGATCTATTCCTCCTTGAATCCAATGGATCCCCTATAAGGTTGCATGCTTCCTGAAGTGTGGATTGTGCTCACTTGGGCATTTTCTAAAGATCTAACGCTGGCTCCTCATTTGGCTTTACTACCTGCTCATCTGCATGTACAAAATCCTCTAAATCTATGTCTGAATATGTAGCATCTGAGTTTGTTGAATCATCATCTCTAATGTCTGGAACTGATGGAAGCACACGAGTCTCTACACATTTCACTGGAGGTGTATGCAAATGACTCTCCTCAAACTGAACACTGCGCTCAATGATGATTTGATCTGTACAGGGATCAATCAATCTGTACCCCTTCACATCATCTGGATATCCCACAAATATGCAAGGTGTGCTCAATGGATCTAAGGATTTCCTCTTTTTAGAAGGAATATGGGCCCATGCTCTATATCCAAAGATGTGGAAGTGTGCGACATCTATTTTTTCAAATGTCCAAGCTTCAAAAGGTGTCATATCCTCAACAGATATGTGAGGTTCTATGTTTTGTATGTAAGAAGCATAGTTAAGTGCCTCAGCCCAAATCTTGGAAGGAAGTGATCTTGCATGAAACATGCAACTGGTCATCTCCTTGAGAGACATGTTCTTCCTTTCAGTAACTCCATTATGTTGAGGAGTGTTTGGAACTCTGTGTTGCAACTAGATACTAGCTTCATGACAAATATTCTAAACATCTTTGTTGATATAATCCCCCCCCATTGTCTGTACGGAGGATCTTGATTTTCTTCTCAGTTTGTGTCTCTACTAGAGCTTTGAAGTCTTTGAGATGCTCAAAGACTTCATACTTTTGTCTGAAAAAATAAACCCCAAGTATAGCATGAGTAATCATCAATAAATGTAAAAACATACCTTGCTTTGTTGATGGACGGATGTGGAAATGGACCCATGATATCACTCTGAACAAGATCCAAGGAAGAGGAGGCTCTCCTTTCCTTCCCATTTTCAAACTTCTCTTCAGGATGCTTTCCAAGAATGCATACTTCGCAAACACCCTTCAGAAAATTGAATTTTTGGCAAGCCTTTGACCATTCCTGTCTTGGAAAGTCACTACATGTACCTAAATTTTAAATGACCAAATCTCTCATGCCATACTCTACTACTATCATTATCATGTGTAATTAGAAAAGAGGAGTCATAGTCAGTAAACTTAGTGAACTTATACAACCGTGATTTATGATCTACCTGACCAAATGCAATAATGGAACTGTCATGCATGTCAAGTACAGTAATTGAATCTAATGTAAATTCAACCCTTTTACATGTTTGAGTGATCTGATAAACTGAGAGAATATTTATAGAAAGCTTTGGAACATGTAAAACACTCTCAAAACTTTCATTATGGAGTTCCACTCTCCCTTCTCCTGCTACTATTACTAGAGTATCATCCCTGGTGAGAATAGGGGGTCTTGAGAACGAATTCAAAGAAGATAAAACTTCCTCTTTAGCTGACATATGATGTGATGTGCCAGAATCTATAATCCATGAATCAGATGAGGAATTAACGGCAACAAGAGCATGATGATTACCTTTCTTAGGAGCATGATCATCTTCCTTTTGCTTCTTGACTCCCTCTAGAATGAAGTTTCCAAGGTTGTCCCGTTGAAGTGCATGTGCCATAAGATCGATATGTTTCTTCTTGCATGTGGATTCTTGTTGGCACAGGGGCAGACCCAACGTTTAATGCTACAACAACGCACCAACAAAACCCTAACTACCGTCCCTTTCGACAACACCTGCGAAGCAGATGAAGTCTCACCTGAGGTAGAGGCAGGGGTGGTTGAAGGACTCAGGTGTCTACAAACTTAGCTGGGACACATATCTGTGATTATAATACTTAACATAGCACTTAGCATTAACAGGTGATCAATATTCAACCAATAACTACTGCACAGATAGAACAGAGCATCGCATCATTCACTCAGATCTGATGTATTTAAGCATTTTATCATAAACAGGTAGGTTATATCTAGCAAATAAAGCACTAATCACCTTCATATAGGTTAGATATAACATTCTTACACATTATTAGCACAAAGCATAAGAAAATTTATCTATCTCTATCAAATCACTTAGCAAGAGAAGTTATAAACACATCAAGACAAGCACAAAGAAGAACAACACAGTGTTTACGTGGTTCACCCCCTCCTTGGGGCTACGTCCACCAACTCTTCTTCTTTATTGTCTTCAGTCAATCGGTTACAAGCACAGAGCCTCAAACCCCTACTTTTCCTAGGACAGTAGATTTGTGCAGCTCACTAGATCCTCCTTCCCTGAGTAGATCTAAGAACACAACCTTCCACGGCCTCTTACAATGACTTGCACTTAGCTCTGCAAGTCTCACACAGTATTCACAGAGCACTTACAATCCTTCAATCACATAGATCTAGAACTTAGCCATTCGTCACACTCTATATTGCCTAGACATCTATATATATATATTAGAAAATAAGCCTTAACATGGGTAAACCCATGGGCCGACATCCCATGCTCGTTACATAATCCCAAAAACCCAAAAAAGGGATCTAGATCCGTGATCTCTTCTTCATCTTGCGCTCCTCCTTCGACTGGCTGTCGAAGTCCCAAAATAGGTCAAACTTGACCAGATCCCTCAAAACTTGGTCAAGGGCCAACAGGCCCCCAACACTCACTTGTGACTAGTCCCAAGTCACTATGATGTAGGAAATTCTGCTTCGAACGCTTCGATCTTGGGTCAAACTGCTTCGACTTGTTGTTGTGCTACAATCTCTTGTTTAGCAAACTCTTGAATGACTGCATCATTCACAGGTCCTTCCAGGCATTGTTCTATTGTGGTGCTAACCTACTCCAGTTTTTCTCCTTGGCCTTCTACCTCTGTAAACAACTGATAGGACTTATCTTGCACAGGTTGGAGTTTCTGAGTTATCTCCATAACTCTTCTCTGGATAGTATGGATTTTCTGTTGGGAGGTTCGCTGCTCTTGAGATCTCTTCATTCTCTCCACAATTGTTAGGGATTTCAGTTGTGCCTGTAGTGTTTCTGCGTGCTGCTTCGCTTCTTGGAGCTGCGACTCTAGTGCCTGCAACTCTGGGTTCTCAGTAAGTTTCTCATATGTCTGGGCACTATGATCAGTGAATTGCTTACATTGTAAGGTAAGGGCCTTTAGCCTTTCAACTGCGCTCTTGGAAGTTGCTTCTATTTGGTCCTTTACCTCCTGTGGGGTCTCGGGCACAGTGCATAGTTCTAGGTCTGTGATGCATTGTTGCAGTTGTTGGATCACTTCTTCAAGTTGATCTACTTTCTTCGTGACTTCATCCTCTGCCTTTACTTCCACGACAATCAAATATCGCAATGCTCTGTTGACCGTTTACTTCACTTCGAGTTGCTCGGCAAGAAATTGTTCCTTGCCTTGTTGTAGTTGTGCCTTTTCTTCATCGAACTTCACTTGGAGAGCACTTTTTTCATGTTCATAAGATTGGTGTTGTTCTACAAGTACTCCATGTACTTGTGCTAAAGTCTGGGTGGCTTGTGTTGTTTCCTCTTGTGCTCGTCGAAGGTGAGCTTCGACTGTATCAGTGAGCTAGTGGATTTGGGTTGCCTCATTTCCCAATTCTAGTGTTCCTAGTGGCAGAGGTGCAGTGGGGACTGCGCGGATGGACTGTAGTGCCTGATGCACTCCTTTGAGTTCAACCTTAATTCTATTGTACATCTCCTCCTTCTTAGCTTCTTTCTTCTCTTCTATCTCCAATGAATCATCATTAAGGGTTGATATGATGAAATTGAAATCATCATAGGTGAGGACGGTTTGCATCTTAGTTATAGGGGCTTTTGATCTCTTCTAAGAGGAAGGTTTCGGGGGGGAAACCTTCCTTTTCTTCAAGGGGTCCTCCTCGTCTCTGGGTAGTGTTACTTCACCTTTCCTCTCTTCATCTTCTGTGCCATCTATCTCTTTGCCATCACCTCCTTTCTCTGGTGACATGGAAGTAGTCTTCACCGAGGCACTGCTTAAATCTTGTACTTCGTCAGTCTTCTTTGTTTTGCTAGGTCCGGGTGTATCCTGCGTAGCTTCTAGGCTGTCGATGTCGGATATCTCTACAAGGTCAACTGGAATAAGGAGGGCAGCGGACCATTCCTTAGTAATCTCCTCTAAGTCCTCCTTCGTCGTCTTATAGTAGGATTGAAGTTGTTGCTTGTGCTCATTGGCTCACGTTGTGATATAAATGAAATGTCGGTCAGCGTTGAACTTCATCAAAGGCCTGAATCGGTGCATATTGTTCGGCATCATGCGAGGCTCAGATTGTATGGCTATCTTTAGTTGATTGTAGTATGTATGGAACATGACATTTGACTGCCATTGCTTATTCATGTCACTTGAGTACCACAATGTACTGAACTTCGCATCGAATGGTTCGAAAGGCTCGATGTCTGGGAAGGTCGCACCTTCCGGCATCTCCCAAGCAATGAAAGTGATCAGGATCAAGAGCCAGCTAAAATGGAATTCATATCCTTGATCTTGCACTTCTCTGCAGTCAAGTTCCAACTGGTTCACCAGGTACTTCGCACAATTCATTTGTAGGCCCTCTGCGCACTTCCCTGTGAGGTCGACTACAAAACCAGTCACTTGGGTGGGTCGATTCTTGCATACTAACTTCCCTACAATCATCTGACAGGTGAGGCGCACTGCGCCATTCTGAATAGAGGCTACCTTGTAGCCTTGTGTTCCCTTCTCGACATCATCGTAGGTTTTCTTGATCCTTCATGCAAGAGTGTGGTCCATGGATTTTCCCAGATAGAAATCTTGTGGGTCGGGTCCTTGCATACTCAAACCCATGATCCGATTGATCAAGGTCGGATCAACTGTGATACAACGGTTTAGCCACAAGTATTATCCATGGTAACAAGATATCAGCAGCTTAACACATGCATTCACCTCTTGGTGTCTTCCGAAGTGAGGAATTTTCATGACATTGAGTAGGGTCAACTGCGCGAGGTTATGGGTCCATGCTTGGGGAATTTCCTTTGAGTTTTTCCCTTTTGTTCTAGTAAGATACTTATTGTTAGAATATAGAAGATGGTGTGCTCATTTTACCATTGACGATACCCTCATCACCCAACCACAGGCCGAAGCCTCCCTCCGAGAACCTTAACCTTGACTGAGAATTCTTCTGGTATCCAAACAAAGGGCAGCGCATCTCTCCCCAAGGATAGCGCAACACAAAAGACTGATCAGATAGTCCCAAACCCTAGCCAAGAGATATCCAAGCCAATACTGAGAACTAGCTACTGCTGCAGCTACACCTGCAACCCTCCTCCAAACCTGCGCACCAGACTGCAATTGCAGTGTGCACCAACTGGGAAAACTGCAACTCTGAGATGCTGCAAATGAGAATTGGTGCCCTGTATTTATATTAATCCTGCTAGTTTTGTTGGGGCTGACTTCTTCTTCTGGGTATGTGTCTGTTCAATATATTATTATTATTTCTGGCCGACTTCTTCTCTTGGAGGCTAATAGCCTAATATAAATTATCTTCTTGAGACGACAAGGCTTCTAGGGTTATTAGCCAACTCATTAGGGTTTCTCTTACTTCCAGGAGTATTCTATTCTCGTCAGGTTCACACATGGGGGTAAATACCTCCCGCAACTACCATAATATTAACACTCCCTCCTAGCTAGAGAGGTATTTATAGGTAATGGACTTGAGCACAAAACATACCATTTACCCGGTAGCATCAATATAGTCATCTAGACTATTTCATGACTAGATCATGAGCATCACCATCATCATCAGCTGCATCATCTCTCGAAACCATACTTCATCTGAGTAGTTAGATATGATGTTGAATAAGTCACTCTCACCATGGAGTGATACAAGAGGAGTAAAAGGTTCTGAACTTTTTTTCGTCTGGAAAATCTCTATTCATCATTCATCTAAATGATCATCATCTCCAATAATTTGTTGATAGTCTTCAAGGCAATTAGAACAATAATAGAACACAACTGTGTCTATTCATAGTAGTACACAACTACAATCCAGTGGTTCACTACCACATCAAGTAATACATAAGTACTTTATCAACAACATATGGTTGTGAACGGTGAAACATATTCACCACAGTAGTCCTCATCTACTGTCATATAGTCTTCATAACAAACATCTGAGAGCATCCTGCATAGAAACAATGTTATGATAAAAACTATATCATCTAGGCCAATCTTTCACTCACGTTTGTGAGATCTGAAAGAATGTTTGCCACCACAGTAGTCTTCTTCTGCATAGAAACAATGTTATGATAAAAACTGAATCATCTGGGCCAATCTTTCACTCACGTCTGTGATATCTGAAAGAGTGTCTGCCCTCAGTATAGAATATCAACAATAATCATCTGGGCCAATCTTTCACTCACGTTTGTGAGATTTGAAAGAATGTTTGCCCTCAATATAGAACATCAATAATAATCATCTGGGCCAATCTTTCACTCACATCTGTGAGGTCTTAAAGAATGTCTGCCCTCAACATAGAATATCAATAATGGGCTATCTGCCCCATTCTTCTCAACCAAGGAAGAAGGATTGTTTCTGATTTCTTAACCTAGACCATTTCCCACCCTGGGCCATTCTTCCGACACTAAACAAAGTGTAACCTGGAAAGAATGAGTCTGCCCTCGAGAAATGTTTAGACCATTCCTTACCCTGGGCCATTCCTCCGACACTAAACAAAGTGTAACCTGGAGGGAATGATTCTGCCCTAAGGAATGACTTTCCTAGACGATTCCCCACCCTGGGCCATTCTTATGACACTAAACAAAGTGTAACCTAGAGAGAATGCGTCTTCCCTTGAGGAATAACTATCCGGACCATTCCCCACCCCGGGCCATTCCTCCGACACTAAAATGTAACCTGGAGAGAATGTATAACCCTCGAGGAATGTTTGTCCTGCATCAACCTCCAAAATGGACGATTCTTCAAAACTACTCACAACTGTGAACTTCGAAAGAATGACTGCCCGGCGAGGATGACCATTCTACTTGACCACTACTCAGAGTGACTGCCAAGAAGAATGATTGCCCTAGACCACTCCCCATAATGGGAAGTCGTTGTCTATGATACATCAGCAATCAGTCTGCCTCCCATGTTAACTACAATGGGAAGTCATTGTCCATCAGAAATCTCAATCCACTTTCTAAACAGGAAAGCATCTGTCCAATCTAGACTATTTTTCAATTACAAGGATAAATGATATTTTCAATGCTCCCTCCTAACTGGAGAGTTATTTCAATCACAAAAATAAATGTTTGTGTACCTTCTTCTAGTTTGGAGAGTCTTCCCTTCTATCTAAGAGAGTTATTTCCATGAGCTCTAGATTGAGTATGCAATCTCTTTCATATTGAATAGAGGCGTTACCAAAATGTATGCTTATCTACTCATCTGTGGAGATATGTATTGGAGAAATCATTTTCTCCCTTCTGGACTTTATCATGGATAATGTAATGAAGGCTTCATGTAGATCTGAACAGTAGAGTATATCATAGTTGGAGAGTTGGAACATATCCATGTGGTACTTCTTTTGTCATCATGAGATCTGATCTTCTGAGTAGTCATCTTGATGTTATAGGAAATCTTCACCACGCTTCTACTGTGCACTGGAGGTTCTCCATCAAGTTGTCATCTTCTTATCTGCATACAGGAGTATCTTTCTGGTATGGCTCAAGGTCTTGAGATTGCTCTTTATACTTTCTTTATTCGATTTCTCTAGAGAACATTCCTTGCATTCGTCTGATGTAGAATTTTGACTCATGGATATTGTGGATAATATAATGACTTATATATAGATAAGTTTGGTGTATTGGAAAAATCAATCATCATAGTCTTCTCCCTCCATCTGGGAGAACCTTTGGTTCTGGATCTTACAATGCTTTCATTCATAAGTTTTCCATACATTGTTCTTCATCACGACTTTCGGTTCTTCTACTTGATTGCTTTTAGTGAGTTCATATTAGGCTGGTAATCTTGTGATTCTTGATACAATGATTGGTTGTTATGATTCTTCTTTCTTGGAATCTTCATGTTCTTCTTCATGTTTTTCTCTAGCTCTTGGGTCCATGGAGTTTCTTATAGATTCCATGCCCTAGAGATTCCACTTCTTACCTTCATCATCAGTTTACAGATTTGGATGGACAACCAGGAATACTTTAAGGCTTCTCTTCGAAGAGGTCTTCTTCTGTGGTTGAGTTGAACACATATTGTTTTTCATGACTGCTACCATGGATATATATATATATATATATATATATATATATATATATATATATATATATCATCATCATCTTCAATGGATCATAGGATTAGCTCCCTCCTGATCCCTGCTTCATGTATAAGTGCATATAATCTACTTCCTTCGTCTGACTGAGTCCATGCTTCCGTCTCCGTCCTTATTGTCTTCTACAATATATAATAGAGTCCATGCTTCCATCTGCATCCTTATTGTCTTCTGCAATATATAATAGAGTCCACGCTTCCATCTGCATCCTTATTAACTTCTGCAATATATGATTGGTTCTCTTTGTCTAACAGAGTCCACGCTTCCATCTTAGTTGTCGTCATAAGTCTTTCTCTAGTTTCCTCTCGATTGTTGACTTCTTTCTGTCTTTGCTTTTTCCAAGTCTCTTCAAGATTGATTCTGATTTCGGTCTTATCTTGTAAGGTCTTTCACATGATATATTTCATTCTTTCATGTGTAATATCTAATGATAAATCTTTTCATATTGTTTGTTCTTTCATAGGTATAGTTCTTCTTGGAACACATTATCTTCCAAGAGATAGATATACAAGATATGTACAGAGATTATGCAAGCAAGATATCTACAAGAAATAAGAAGAGTGTTATTACCTTTTAGTAGAATAAGTCTCTTCCATCTTGCTTAGTCTTCTTAGTAGGTTCCTTTTCTTTGGCAATCGATGCTTCATGTTTCTTCTTCCTTTTATTTAGCTCAGGACATTGATTCCTATAGTGACCGTACTTCTGACAGTTGAAGCATTGTATTTCTGAGATGTCTTTCTCTTGATTTGGCTTCCTCCTTGAACCAAACTTCCTTTTGTTTCTGAAGTTCTTGAATCTTGTTGTGAAGGCTTGATCATCGTACTTCTTTTGGGGTTTCTCTTTTGCATTGATCCTTGATTATTCTTGAGCACAACAAGTCCAAAGTTATTCAAATGTCGGTTACTCCTTCCTTGTGTTCATGCTTGCGGAAAATGCATCCCATGTCTTGGGAAGACCATTGAGTACTATGTTCACCAATTCATTTTCTGAAGTGATCTCTTCAATAGCTTGTAGTTGATCTCTTAGCTGGGATATCCTTACAAAGTATGATGTTATGTTGTCGTCATCATTCATCTTCATGTCACGGAGCTCATGCTTCAGACTCATAACTTGTCCAATGTTTCTGACTGAGAAGAGATTTGTTAGGGCATCGTAAATCTTCTTCGATGAGTCAATATGGGAGATGTAGGGTATCAAGTGGTATTTTATGGAATCCACTATGATACTCATGGCATTGATGTCAATATCTTTGAACTTCTCCATAGCTGCAACTTTCTGCGATTCCTTCTCTTCTCCTTCTTTAAACTATGGCTTCATGATCTTTCCTTTCACAATATCCAACACTTTATTCTTCGCAAGGATGAGGTCAATCCTTGTCTTCCATGCTCTGAAGTTAGAGGCTCCATATAGCTTGTTCTCATACTTCATAGAGTTCGTCATGGCTTGTTTGACTCAGTCAAACCCTAGATTTGACCAGAAATCCAAACTTCACGTCTTGGCCTTCTGAGTGTACCAAGAGATGTGTTGAGCTAGGGCGCACTAATATATCCAGAGATTAGGTAAATTTTGTTACTTAAGGTGCCTCGACAAGAGGTTTAGGGTTTCTGCAACTGCTTCTGCTGGTAACCCTAGCTGCAGTGCTTTTGGAAGCTACTCCTGCTGATAACCCTAGTGGCAGTTCCTCAACGAGCTCAATGTCTAGTGGTTATGTTTCCTTCCAGCGTTTTAGGCTAACTAAAGGGGTGTGGGCCCATAACCTGTTAGAATATAGAAGATGGTGTGCTCGTTTTACCATTGACGATACCCTCGTCACCCAAAAACAAGCCGAAGCCTCCCTCTTAGCACCTTAACCTTGACTGAGAATTCTTTCGGTAGCCAAACAAAGGACAGTGCATCTCTCCCCAAGGATAGCGCAACACAAAAGACTAATCAGATAGTCCCAAACCCTAGCCAAGAGATATCCAAGCCAATACTGAGAACTAGTTGTTATTGTAGCTACACCTGCAACCCTCCTCCAAACCTGCGCACCAGACTGCAACTACAGTGCGCACCAACTGGGAAAACTGCAATTCTGAGATGTTGCAAATGATAATTGGCGTCCTGTATTTATAGTAATCCTGCTAGTTTTGTTGGGGTCGACTTCTTCTTCTAGGTATGTGTCTGTTCAGTATATTATTATTATTTCTAGCTGACTTCTTCTCTTGGAGGCTAATAGCCTAATATAAATTATCTTCTTGAGCTGACAAGGCTTCTAGGGTTATTAGCCAACTCATTAGGGTTTCTCTTTCTTCCTGGAGTCTTCTATTCTCATCAGGTTCACATGTGGGGGTAAATACCTCTCGCAGCTACCATAATATTAACACTTATGTGGGGCTAACATGTTGTAGACTTTGCGATCTTTGAGGTTGAAGTCACTAAAATTCAACGCTGTGATCTTATCTTGGTCTGCTCGCACTGCACATATCCCCTTCGGGAGGTACGCAGTGACCAAGGTGTACTCGAAATATCTATGTATGCTATCACGGTTTACAGCACCACTTAAAGGTGGTATATAGGTGGGTAAGATAGTCGGGATCAATTTAGCATTTGCTAAGTCATCCATGTGCTTAGTTCGCTTCTCATCGGGCAGCCGGGATGATCCTTCTCCGCGAACAGTGGATGGAGAGGCTGGCAGTCCTCTCGTGGATGATGCTTGTATACCTATAGACATCGAAATGACTCTTCCAGTCATGAGGTCAATCAAAACTTCCTCAACAACTCTTTCTGCAACGCTCAACTCGTCCAACATACATGCTCGGGGTTAACAATATCAGGTTCTAGGGGTAGCTTACATGCAGTAACGAGATAGAGAGAAGAAGCACGATGATCACTGTATAAACTCAACTTAGTTTGTGGGCTCAAATTATCAATTGGAAAAAGTGTTCTCGATGCGTGGCACGGTGGGATAAATAGGTAACTCGACAATGGGTCGCTTGCAACGGGTATGAGGCCTTCATTAATTCGGTTATGTCTGTTATGGCATGGTCCCAACGGTTGGATGGAAAGTTGGTTGGCTGTAAATGGCTTTCTATCCATTCGGAGCATTGATCTAATTGTTATAATGTCCCCAACGGCTATATTGATTTGTCATGGTGAAATGCCATGTGTCGGTGTTCTGATATCCTAGCGAAGCTCCAATTTTGCAATTTTTCCTTCTGTGAGGTTCCCTATGGAGCCTTCTGCAACTTATCAATCTTGGCTCTCTTCTGACTTAACTTTCTAGCCTTCTTTCCAGTGATATTCGTCTCAGTATGCCTTTTCCCATTCTGATTTTTGTCTTCTTTTTGCTAATTTTTATGCCATTATTATAGTTCTTTGCATTTCAATAGATAAGAGCATCATAAGAACAAGATCATTGAGAAATACACATTCACAAGAGACACAACATTTATCCTGGGAAACCCTCTAGGGGAAGAAAACCCAACAAAACTTCCTTATCATAAATAGCTTAAACAATGTTCAAGAGATAACTCAAACCAATACAGATATTTCTCCCCAAGAGATGTGCCACTCTTCTCCCTCTCTCCAACTGGTAATTGTAGCTTGCCTCATAAGAAAATGAGAAAGTGAGTTGTGTGTTAGAAGTGAGGTGTTAGCCTCCTATATATACAAAATTGGCACGTGTGAAAGGACACCACTGGCAGGGCCGACCTCTCACTCTGGGTGGGTAAACCCACCTTTAATTAATTCTGGGTCTTCCATAATAATTGTTGGGGCCAACTTCTTATTCTTCCCTTTATAATTGTCCAATGACCAATCCACAAAAGGGGATTTGGTCCTTATACAGTTACCGACATGATTAATCCAAAATGGGAATTTAATCTAATAATAATAAGAATGCTCTTCCTAGTTACATTATTTCAACACTCCCCCTTAACAAGAAGGGTATTCTTCATCAGCATCAAGCGAGAGAGGTCTGCATCATCAATGGCATCTGGAGGACAGTATCGTCAATATCATCTTGAAACATTGGCTAGCACATTTACGACTCATCGGAAGTTTTCTTCATCGACAGCGTCATCATTCTCGAAAGAATGCTATCATCATCTACATCAAATATGTATCAGTAAAAATGAAACCTCATCACAGCACTAGGCTGGCACATCACAGTACTACATT
>ML783709.1:728336-757264 GCA_009831015.1 Picea engelmannii
GGAAATGGGTTCTTAACGTTCTTCCCTTGTGCACATCCATCGCATACGCCTTCATGGTCACCTTTGGGTTCTGGTAAACCTGTGACATCTTTGCATATGTATGGTAGCGCCTTGGAGTTGGTGTGAGATAATCTTCTAGAGTTCACATGGATTCTTCAATAGTGTGGGTCATGGGAGCTTCTGAGTGACCCACCTTCTTCTTTTCCACTGATGATTGCTTCATTTGTGATTTCTTCTTTAGCACATTTCCTTCCGCAACCTTCGCTATAGCTTCCTCATGTGACCTGGAGAAAGGTCAACAAAACAAAAAGAAAGAATAACATCCTTCTTGATAATATAAAGCAATAGCACAAACAATCATCACAGTCTCTCCTTTAGAGCTTATTACTTATAATTTAGCATAGATTAAAGGTAAGGAATACAATACAAAATGAGGTCAACACTCTCTTAGTGTTGTGACCAAGCATTCTTCCATGGCAATCTAAAACTAACACACGAGGTTTCTCCTAGAGGAGGTGTTACTCATATCAGACAAAGTATTCTCACATGTTATCAAGTATAATACTTTACGACGATTGTTATCTCAACTAAAGTCATTTGCTTGTCATGTGTACCTTTGAATCTTGATTAATCAAACCTGGAGCCTTGTCCTCAAGAGTGAGTGCTTTCTTTTCTTCCAGGTCTCCTTCACTCAAGTGACGAGTACTTTCTTCAACCTGTCTGTTGTAATAAGACAATATGCTATCTTGACAAAAGGTTAGGTTAGAGGATAAGCTCTATGCTCAACTTTTAATCCTTCTAATGATTTGATCATAGCTTCAACATGCAACACTGATCAAGATAATTTCATAACAAATAGATGCATATTAGAATAATCACACCTGGGTTGCATCATTCCTCTGAATGTATTGGATCTATGGCAAAAGATCCCTTCTCCTGCAAATACTCTTTAGGGTTTAACCATTAACCATATGTGAGTACATACCTCAGATAGCATTTGCAGGTAGTGGCTCCATCTGGTAGCAGCGGTAATCATTGCCAAAAACTTCAAGAGTGATTGCAACTGGTTCTATGGCTGCAACTGCAACTGCAACTGGTTCTGAGACTGCAACTTAGGGTTTTATGAGGAAACCCTAATTTTTCAAACTTCGAATTTTGAAATTCTGATCCAGGGGATAGATGCGCTGGGTTGAGGCGAGTTAGTTGGTGCAGTCAGAATTTTGAAAATCAAACTTTTACCCCCTCAACCTTGATCTGCGGATTTCTGGACTGGTGCTTCTAGTTTTCTGGTATTTCTGGTACTCTAGTACTTCTGGTACTTCTGGTACACTGGTTTTCTGGTTTTCTGGTTTTCTGGTACTTTGTAAAACTAGGGTTTCACTTTGTGGAAGATCCAGCCACTGAAAAGGTGTGCTCTAGGTGCCAAATTGATCCTTGGGGGAGGGCGCAGCTTTCTAGGAGGTTAGGGAGCTGAAAATACTCACTTTTTGAAAACCCTAATTTTTGGGTATGATAACAGTGACGTTTTTCCTCTTGCAAATTGTGATTCCTTCAGGTTGGCTCTTATTCCATGTTAATGTTTATGCCATTATTGTAGTTCTTTTCATTTCAATAGATAATAGCATCATAAGAACAAGATCACTGAGAAATACACATTCACAAGAGACACAGCATTTATCCTGGGAAACCCTCTAGGGGAAGAAAACCCAGCAAAAATTCCTTATCATAAATAGCTTAAACAATGTTCAAGAGATAACTCAAACCAATACAGATATTCCTCCCCAAGAGATGCGCCACTCTTCTCCCTCTCTCCAACTGGTAATTACAGCTTGCCTCATAAGAGAATGAACAAGTGAGTTGTGTGTTAGAAGTGAGGCGCTAGCCTCTTATATATACAAAAATGGCACGTGTGAAAGGTCACCACTGGCAGGGCCGACCTCTCACTATGGGTGGGTAAACCCACCTTTAATTAATTCTGGGTCTTCCATAATAACTGTTGGGGCCGACTTCTTATTCTGCCCTTTATAATTGTCCGATGACCAATCCGCAAAACGAGATTTGGTCCTTATATAGTTACCGACATGATTAATCCACAATGGGGATTTAATCCAATAATAATAAGAATGCTCTTCGCAGTTACATTATTTCAACACTTTTGACCTAGTCACTTCGCCCTGTTGAGATTCTTCCCTAGGGTTCCCGGATAATATTTCTTCTTTGTCTGGGATAGCTACTTCAATCTTCTATGGATCCTCTAGTGTTCTTTCAACTTCGACATCCGAGTCTCTAGCGTTAAATAGCTTCGATATGTTATGTTGTTCTTCGATCAACTGTGCGATCCTTCTAGTCATGAAATCTTTTAATTCTTTCTTTTTCTGCTCCAAAACTTCTTCTTCTTCCTTTCGTCTGGCTCGATCTTTATCATTCCAAGGTTTTCCTAATGACATGGTAAATCGGGCGTTGTCCTCGATAAATTTAATAATCTCAAAATATTCTTATGTCGAAGTTCCATTGGCAGTCATAGGTATCTGAGCGAGCCTTCCACATAGGTTTATAATCTTTCGTCTGAATAACCCTATTCCTCCTAACGAAGGAATCATAGCAGGATTTCCTAAAAGTTCCCAAGTTCTTTATGTCATAATATTCACCTGTGTTTCCTCATCCAGAACATAGTCAACATCAAAGTCTCCTATTCTTGCTTCAAGGCATTCTTTTTCTTTGAATATCTCTGATAATCTGAAATGTCGGTGGTCATTCAGGGTTTCATTTATTTGTAGCAATACTTTCTCTTATTATTTCTAGGGTTCTGTTATTTCTGGATCTACCTTAGGTTTTTCTTTTTTCATATTCATTCCTTCCATCTTAGCAATCATTCTAGGGCAATCCAACACTTCATGGTCCATAGCTTTACAACAAAGACAATTAGGTCTTTTCCCAGGGCATTCCTTAGCAAGATGTCTTGATCTTCTGCAATTGTAATAGAGGGTTAATCCTCTCTTTCTCTTAAATGATCCCCAGCCTTTCCTGTACTGCGTACTAGGATTATGGTAGATAACCTACAAAAAAATATTTCTAGGATCCTGCATCCATTTGTTAGTCCAAACATTCTTTCTATGCATAGGTATAACATATTTTTCACTATTCATATCAGATCTATTCATATCAAATCTTCTTTCATCTATTGATACCCTAGTTTTCAAGCTAGGATAGAATCTATCAAACATACCTAGATTCATACTTTTGAAACAAAAATTTCCACTAATCTTACTTATACAAAGCACAAATCCTTCAAATTTATAACTTTTCACTATTCTTACCTGTATCAGAGCACAGAGCTTACAGATCTTACCTCTTTTCTTAAGATCTGGCCTCTTTTCCTTAGCATAGATCTTGTCAAACTAAGTAGAGTACTGCGCACCAGAGCAATAGATCTACGCACAGAGATTCTTTTTTCTTTACTTCAATTCCCAGCAATCACAGTTGCAGGTCCCAGCAACGGAACCATTTGTTGGCACAAGGGCAGACCCAAGGTTCAAAGCTATAAAAGCGCACCAAAAAAACCCTAACTATCGGCCCTTTTGGCAACACCTGCGAAGCAGATGAAGTCTCACCCAAGGTAGAGGCAGGGGTGGTTGCAGGACTCGAGTGTCTGCAACCTTAGCTGGGACACAGATATGTGATTATAATACTTAACAAAGCACTTAGCATCAACATTTCATCAATATTCAACCAATAACTATTGCACAGATAGAATAGAGCATCGCATCATTCACTCAGATCTGATGTATTTAATCACTTTATCATAAATAGGTAGGTTATATCTAGAATATCAAGCACTAAGCACCTTCATATAGGTCAAATCTAACATTCTTACATATTATTAGCACAAAGCATAAGAAGATTTATCTATCTCTATCAAAGCACTTAGCAAGAGAAGTTATAAACACATCAAGACAAGCACAAAGAATAAAAACACAGTGTTTATGTGGTTCACCCCCTCCTTGGGGATACGTCCACCAACTTTTCTTCTTTATTGTCTTCAATCAATTGGTTACAAGCACAGAGCCTCAAAACCCTACTTCGCCTAGGATAGGAGATCTTCGCAACTCGTTAGATCCTCCTTCCCCGAGTATATCTAAGCACACAACCTTCCACGGCCTCTTACAATGAATTGCAATTAGCTCTACAAGTCTCATACAATATGCACGGAGCACTTACAATCCTTCAATCACATAGATATAGTACTTAGCCATTCGTCACACTCTATATTGCCTAGACATTTATATATATATTACAAAATAGGCCTTAACATGGGTAAACCCATGGGCTGACATCCCATGCCCGTTACATAATCCAAAAAAACAAAAAAGGGGCCAAGATCTGTGATCCCCGCTTCGTCTTATGCTCCTCCTTCGACGGGTTGTTGAAGTCCCAAAATAGGTCAAACTTGACATGATCCCTCAAAACTTGGTCAAGGGCCAACAAATATTCATGATTCAATTTATTGCAGTAAGTGCATTTCTTTCCCTTCTTCTTATTCTTGGAATTTGAAGAGTCTTTGGAACTTGAACAATCATTAAAGGGTTTGGAATATCCCTCCTTCTCGTTCTGTTTCTCCTTCTCATTCTATTTATCCTTCTCTTTCTGTTTGGATGATCCTTTTCCATCATGCATTGTGAGTGCATGTTCTTTCGGATCCTTGATTAGGCCAATCAGTATGAATTTTTTCTTCTCTTGTGTAAGAGACTCAATGAACTGAGCCATCATAGTCATTTTCCAATTTGTTCCAAAAAGACATCTGCCAGAATGGAAATTGGAGGCATATACAACATATTTTGGTCCTAGTTTGGCCAAGATTGTTAGAATAAGTTGTTTCTCTTGTGTATAATTTTCAATACCACATTCACCCAACCTCAATATCAAATATTTAAATTTAGTAAAGAAATCATGTATATTATCAAAACTTTTAGGGTCTAAAGTATTCAACTCTACCTCAATCATATGACCTCGCATCTCATCCTTCTTTCCAAAGAGTCCTTCCAAGGTGGTCCAGTGTTAGGGTCCTAACCCGCACATAGGTAAATCAATATATTCGGATGTAATAAAGGTCAATATTAATAAGGCCTTTCAATAAAATAGAATAAGGCGGATGTAAGAAGACCTAATAGAAGCTTTCGCTTCTAGAAGGATCTTCCTCTAGATGCTTCTCTTGATAGACATATTTAGTATAAATAAGGGTCGAGGGTATGAAAACCCTAGCTTGGAGATTATTGTAACAGAGCGTTGCTCGACTGGAGGTTTCCCACTTGAAGAGGCCCGTGAACATTTCTTTTTGAATTAAAGTGTTATTTTTGTTGTTGTTCTTATATCATTTATGTGTTATTGTGGAGATTATGTTGGTTATATTACTATTATTCTTCCATTTCTAGCATTTTATTTTTGTTCTGCATAATTTTATATCTGGTACATTACAAGTGGTATCAGAGCACTTTCCTTGGCAAAAATTGTGGGAAAAAAAAAATTCAGGGTAGAGACGTATTTCGGCATCTTTAAGCCACAGAGATCTGTCATTATGCGCATAAACCCGTGGTTGAGGGATTTATACACGCAGGAAATACAAGTGGTTCTTAAGCGCACATCTGTCGGCCACCCTTGTAACCCCTGTTGGTACCCCTTCGAGTGGTAGCGCATCAGATAGCACCTGTGTATGGATCAGCCTAGATTTCCTGAAAGCCCTCTTTAGATAAATCGATCGATCGCCTAACTACTATAGTGCCACTGAGAACAGCACTCAGGAAGATACTCTCTAGTACCTAGGTAGTCGGGTAGTACGGCTAAGGGTACAGTCTATCCTCCTTAGTTAGTGCCCTGAAATATTGGGCCGAGTATTACTGTTGGACCCCGCACATATATCAGAGAGCTATAGCACAGGGCAAACCCTTGTCTATAGAACCCTTGAGTACTTAACCTTTCAGGGACAAAAACATAAACAAATTAAAATAGACAAGATCTATTGCCACGCAACTGTGTTCGGGTTGCCAAGTAAATACACATTTCTTTCTGGTTAATCATTTGGGGATTTCATCGCTGCAGTATTCTTCAGACTGGAGTCTAACTCTGGAGGTGTAAAAAAAAAGTCTAGAAATGTTTTCACCATCATTTGAGACCTATTCCATTGGATTCATCTCTTCGCCCATACCACATTCATCCATATCATTTTTTGGTGAAATTTTTGACCCCGCTCGCCCCTTTTCAGTTCACCCATCCTCATGGCCCATACCCATAGCCAAGACCTAGAAGCTCACTTCAACACCTTGCAATCTAGTTTCCTCGAGACCCAAAAAGAAGTGAAATAACTCAGTGCTAATGTTTCCTCCATCGATTCATCCATCAATACAACCATAAATACAACCATGCAGTCCTCAATGGAGGAAGTCAAACAAGAACTGACAACCCAGCTTGAATCTGTCTTTGCATCACTCTGCACCAAACTGAAGATCCCTACAGATGACCCTTTCTCTAATGCACCTCCAAAGACTGAAGGTGAACATTCCTGCCATTCCCATACCTTTCAGCCCCATCACTTTCAACATGACCTACGCCTTTCGCGGGTGGATGTGACCAAATTTGATGGCTCGGAGCCCACTAGTTGGGTCACCCAAATGGAACATTATTTCTCTTTATACATCATTACGGATGACTTGGCCAAACTTCAGTATGGTGTTCTCCATCTAGATCAAGAACATTGGCAATGGTGGCAATGGAGAAAAACTTCATGTCAAGGGTATATTTCTTGGACCTAATTTGTGACTGAGCTTTATGAACGCTTTGACACTGACACCAACCATTTGGGTCGTTTGACAAAGTTGAAACAATCAAGAACAGTAGAAGACTTCATAGCTGCCTTTGAGAGCCTGGATTTTCGAACAAACGACATGACTGATGCTTTCCTTCGAGAGTGTTCTATCAGTGGCCTCAAGGAGGAGATTCGGGCCCATGTCCTCATGGCTCGACCTTCGAGTTGGGTGGAGACTACTAAAAAAGATAAAGAAGCACAGCAGGTTGTATCCTCTCAAAACCGTAAACCCTCCTTTATCCCTCTCCCTAAACCTGTAAATCCCACTACTCCCTCTGCCCCATTAAAGATCCAAAAATTGACAAGGGATGAAATGGTTGAATGCCAACTCAAAGGCCTTTGTTATAATTGTGATGACAAATATTTCCCGGGCCACAAGTGTAAGGAACAAAATATTTTTATGGCCATCTCTGAGGATATTTCGGAAGAGGATGTTGAAACTCCCCCTGTGCCTGAGTCACCTAAAATCACTGACATAACCCCTCCCTCAGACCCTCCCGAAGTGGAACCGGTCATTTCCCTCAATGCTCTCACTGGCTTGTCCACCCCCCAAACCCTCAAGTTAATCGGTTACATCAAGCATAAGAAGGTCATCATTCTGGTTGATAGTGGAAGCACCCATAATTTTATTCATCGCCACATTGCCCAAGAAACTCATTGCTACATCCATGCTGTCAACAATTTCCAAATCATGATTGTCAATGGTGGTTCCATGAAATTTGGAGGGCGCTCTGAAAATGTGCGTCTCCAAATCGGTGACTACCACCTAAAATCCCATATGTTTGCTATCAACATGGGCGGTTGTGACATTGTGTTGGGTGCAGACTGGCTAAGGACTTTGGGTCCCATTCTCATGGATTTTAAGGCATTAACCATGCAATTCGACCAGGAAGGCCACCAATATAAATTCCAAGGCATCACGGTTGGTTCACCTGAGGTCATTAGTTCCCATAGCATAGAAAAGATGCTCAAAAAAGGTCATTTTGGTGTCATTTCCCAACTCCATGCCACACAAGCAACAGAGACACCCCCGGTGTCGGAAAACCTCGAAGCCCTCCTTTCTAAACACCAAATGGTATTTTCCACTCCCCAAGGACTCCCTCCTTCCTGCATTGTTCATGATCATTCCATTCCCCTTGTACCCGGAAGCCTTCCTCCCAATATCTGCCCATATCGCCACCCCTTTTCACAAAAAAATGAAATTGAGAAAATGGTCCAGGAACTCCTTACTGCAGGCATTATCCGCCCTAGTACAAGCCCTTACTCTTCTCCTGTAGTCATGGTCATGAAGAAAGAAGGTTCTTGGAGAATGTGTACTAACTTTCGTGCCCTCAACAAACTGACCATTAAAGACAAATTTCCCATTCCTTTCATTGATGACCTCCTGGATGAATTGAGTGGTGCCCAATTATTTACTAAACTTGATCTTCGCTCGGGCTATCACCAGATCCATATGAAGGAGGCAGACATTCCCAAGACGGCCTTTCGAACTCATGAGGGCCACTATGAGTTTTTGGTCATGCCCTTTGGCTTGTGTAATGCCCCCTCCACCTTCCAAAGCCTCATGAATCATGTCTTCCATCCTTTTCTCCGTAGTTTTCTTTGATGATATCCTAATCTATAGCAAAACCTAAACAGACCATCTTACTCATGTGGATCGAGTTCTCCATCTACTCTCTCAGCACAAACTTTTCCTGAAACAGTCTAAATGTGCTTTTGGTGCCTCAGAAGTAGAATACTTGGGTCATATGGTTGGAAAGGATGGTGCCAGGGTGGATACGAAAAATATTGAAGCTATGTGAGACTGGTCGCACCCAAAGACTCTCAAAATCTTGCGTAGATTTCTGGTCTTAACGGGGTATTATCGCAAGTTTGTTAAGAATTATGGCAAGATTGCAACACCTCTCACGGCTCTCCTCAAAAAGAACTCTTTCACTTGGACTCCAACCGTTGCTCAAGATTTTCAAACCTTGAAGACGTCCATGTGCACCACTCCGGTTATGGCCCTTCCTGATTTCACAAAGACCTTTGTGTTGGAATGTGATGCCTCAGGGAAAGGAATCGGTGTTATCCTTATGCAAGAGGGTCGACCTTTGGCTTTCACCAGCAGGCAACTATTTTAAAGGAATCTGGGCAAACCCATCTATGAAAAGGAAATGTTGGTTATTCTGCATGTTGTTGATCTGTGGCGCCCTTATCTCTTGGGGCAACGTTTCCAAATTAAGACAGACCATCAAAGCCTCAAGTACTTTTTGGAACAACGCATTTCCTCCCCGAAGCAACAAAAATGGGTGCCTAAGCTCTTTGGATATGATTATGAGATCATTTACAAGAAGGGCAAAGACAATGTGGTGGCGGATGCACTGTCCCGAAAATATGAAGAAGAAGGATCCTTTTTTTCTCTTTCCTTCATTGTATCAGATTGGCTCCAAGTTGTGCGCTAGGAATGGCTACAAGATCCCAAAAGTTCGCATATGATCCAGCAATTACAGACCAATGTTCCAGCTCCCCCAGGGTACTCTTGGCTCCAGGATGAGCTTCGATACAAAGGTCGTTTGTATTTAAGTAAACAATCAAAGCTTAAATCCACGGTACTTTCTGAGATTCATGCTACACCCATAGCGGGGCACTCCGGGTTCACCAAAACCTATGACAGGGTCAAACGTTCTTTCTTCTGGGATGGTATGAAACACGACATCCGTAATTTTGTCACTGAATGTGAGGTGTGTCAACGCAACAAGGGAGAAACAGTCAAATCTCCAGGCACACTACAACCGCTTCCGATTCAACCTGCTATTTGGAAGGATATATCTATGTACTTTATTACCAGCTTACCCAAATCAGGAAATAAATCAATCATAATGGTGGTTGTGGATCACCCTTCCAAGTATGCCCATTTCTGTGTTCTTCAACACCCATTTACTGCATCCACGGTGGCTCAAATTTTCATGGACCAGGTCTTCAAGCTTCATGGCATGCCCCACTCTATTGTTTATGTTCGTGACCCGACTTTCACAAGCAATTTTTGGCAAGAACTGTTTAAGCTACAGGGCACCCAATTGCATCTAAGCATAGCTTATCATCCCTAGACTGATGTTCAAACGGAAGTTCTCAACAAGTGTTTGGAAACATATCTAAGGTGTTTTGCCTCTGAAAAGAAAAATCAGTGGGCTCAATGGTTACCCCTAGTTGAATGGTGGTACAACACTTCCTACCATACAGCTACATGCATGACTCCTTTTGAAGAGGTATATGGATAGAAGCCCCCTTCAATTCTCTCATACTTACCGGGTACCTCGAAGGTCCAAGCAGTTGACCAAACACTTACAGTTCGAGAGGATATTCTTCGTACCCTTAAAGAGAACTTGGTCATGGCACAGAATCGCATGAAGCAACAAGAAAATCAAGGTCGCTCTGAACGTCAATTTGCATAAGGGGATCAGGTGTTTCTGCGACTGCAACCATACAAGCAAACTTCCCTCAAGGCAGAGCAGTGTTAGAAGCTAGCGCCCAAATTTTATGGTCCTTATACAGTTCTCAAGCGTGTGGGACAAGTCACTTATCAGTTAGCTCTGTCCAGTCAGTCAAAGCTACATCTTGTTTTTCATGTTTCATGCTTAAAGAAGGTGATTGGAACTACGTGCCAAATTCAAACCAACCTTCCCGAGCTAGCTGAAGAAGGATCCATTTGGCTACAGCCCGAAGAATTTTTGGACCAGTGGGAGCATCGTCTGCGTCATCGAACCATCAAGGAAGTGCTAGTCTAGTGGAAAAATACAACTCCAGCAGATTCCACTTGGGAACCAGCTACCATTCTGTAGAAGTTTCCACATCTCAAGCCTTGAGGACAAGGTTGTTTTTAAGGGGGCGGACATGTTAGGGTCCTAACTCACACATAGGTAGATCAATATATTTGGATGTAATAAAGGTCAATACTAATAAGGCCTTTCAATAAAATAGAATAAGGCAGATGTAAGAAGACCTAATAGAAGCTTCCACTTCTAGAAGGATCTTCCTCTAGATGCTTCTCTTGATACACATATTTAGTATAAATAAGGGTCGAGGGTATGAAAACCCTAGCTTGGAGATTATTGTAACAGAGCGCTGCTCGACTGGAGGTTTCCCCCTCGAAGAGGCCCGTGAACATTTCTTTCTAAATAAAAGTGTTATTTATGTTGTTCTTGTTATATCATTTATGTGTTATTGTGGAGATTATGCTGGTTATATTACTATTATTCTGCCATTTCTAGCATTTTATTTTTGTTCTGTATACTTTTTGTATCTGGTATATTACATCCAGATCTTGTTTAGAGTCTTGCATGTGGCAACATGAAGCCATAGATCAATGGATACTAACTCAATAAATAGTCATTTGGCCTCATCCTTACGGTTCGCACATATGGCCTTCTCAAGCGCTGATGTAGGTTATGTTTCTATCGCCATCGTCAAATTATACAACCTTTTTCTTTTGCGTTGGAATGTGGCCTTCGAATTCCATTCAAAATAGTTGTACAATGTGAGTATTATCACCAGACTTGATTAAATAAGTTACATCGACTCCATCCCTGCTATCAATTCTGAAAAGATCTTGAAACCTAGATCGTAGATTCTGAGATATGACAAATGGTTCTATGACAGCTATAGATATGATAAAATAGCTATATATCCTAAACTATGATGTGGGTTTTTGATATTTTTAGTGAGCATGAGCATCCCTATGTTATACGTCTTTGGTCAAAATTTCAACCCGACCCAGATCGCGGATTTCGATATATGGTTATTTTACTGCAAAAAAACAATTTTCTAGAGGGCAATTGAATCGTCGCACCCTATAGAAGGATATAGTGCGACGATGTTGAATCGTTGCACCCTAGAGAAGGATAAAGTGTGAAGATTGTGAAAAAATGAATCAACGCTCCCCAGGTGAAGAATATAGTGCGACGATGTCGCACATTGACTGTGTGTAAGCTGCGACAATTCCTAAAAAAAACAATTATTAAGTGTGAGTGCGACCATCGCACCCTTCGATAGGGATAGGCTGCAACAATTCCAATTGTCGCACATTTCGATAGGGATAGGTTACGATGATGGCAGAAACTAGGTTTAATTAATATTAAATCCTCTTTCTCTCTTCTCTGTCTTGTCTGGGTTGCTCCAAGCAGCTCAGCTCTGATACCATGTCAGTGTTTCATGGAAACCTGCACAGGAGACCTAGCTAAAGCATACACAAACAAATATTATCAAGAAAAGGAAGAGAGATACAATATGAAGAATGAGAATCAATGTATATTATGATTTTTTCAATGAGAGACTGATGTTCATTCATATAGGCAATGACATCCTTGTTGGCCCTTGGTCATTTATTAAGGAAGAAAGTGAAGATTAAGGAAGAAGAAAGACAAAGTATGAAGTGAGTGGAAGGCACACAAACTGAGGAAGGGTCGAAGTGGTTAAAGAAGAATAAAAGAAGGAACGAAGTAAAGGAAAGCAAGTCGTTGAAAGAGAAGAACAAGGAAGACAAAGTAGAAAAGAAGATAGATCATGGACAAGTCAACAAGAAGAAGAAGACACTAATGGGTGCTTTGGAGCGCCTCACGGAGAAGAAGGAATAACAAGTTAGTGAAGTCCTTAAAATGCGGGTTATGTGGACCTAGGGTTTTTGCACATAGGTTTTTGGACCTAGGGTTTTGGTACCTAGGGTTTTGACACCTGGGATTCGGTCTAGGGTTTTCTAAGAGTCATGGAATGTATAAATAGAGGTTTAGAAGAGTTGATAAAGAGGTGATAGTGAGGTTGAGATGTAAAAGTGTTATGTCTTAGAGAATTCTTGTATTTTGGGTCTTCAGCTGGGTGCGAAGATTGAATCTGCAGCTAGGTGTGAAGGGTTAGGAGATAAAGAGGAGAGGGTGAAGGATCTGCAGTTGAGTACATAGATAGAAATGTATATTTTCATATATTTTATCAATAAACACATTTTTCTGGACGTAGCCCTAGGGAGAGGGTGAACCACGTAAATCTTGTTGGTCCATGTGGTTGATGCTTTGTTATTTACTATCTGTATACTGTTATTTCACTATTATTTTTCCTATTGAAGATAAGAATATATAACTAACTTCACAGAGTTGAGAATAATACTAGATTATCCTTCATTGTTCTTTAAGAATCATCTTGCATTTCCTCTAGTTGTAGACACTTGTGTCATTCAACTCCCCTATTGCTAATTTGGGTGAGACTTCATCTGCTTCGCAGGTGTTGCTGAAAGGGCCAATAGTTACGGTTTGTCGGTGCGTTGTTAGAGTTGAACCCTGGGTCTGCCCCTGTGCCAACAAATGGTTTTGTTGTTGGGATCGGGATCTTCTTGAGGGAATGTCAAGGTGGTTTCCATCGAAGACAAAGATTCAGAATTGGATAGAAGAACAAGAAAGGGACTTCATCGAAGGTCGGAATAAGAACCCTAGAATTAGTACAGAAGAATGGTTGGGAAGGTACATCTTTACTGATGTGCATGAGATTTTCTTTGCTGGAGTTCATAAGCAGTTGTATGAGTGGTTATCCAGACTAGAAGATACTCAGTTTGAAATCAGATCTAGACCACATGTGGTTTGGACATTGGAATTGATTAATAAAGTCAAGAAAGTTTATAACGTTGTATCAAGGGCAATGGATCTCTGGTTTGACAGCACTATTGGAGGGTACATTACTGAATTTTCTATCGACAGAGTAGAATCATATAGTCAAGCAGAGAGGTATTTCTTCAAGGGACCTAGAGGAAAGTTTCTACACTTTTTGAAACTGAAGATTAAGATGCTATTGCATGAGAAGAATATCTTGAAGATATAGTAATCAGTTGGATTTTAGAGCCAATGTTCAAGAATTCAGACAGCGACACGGACACAAAAGTTGGACACACGCGCAGTGGGAGATCATTCAGAAAGGTTCCTCTTGCGAACCTATTTAAGAAGAGTTACGGGCCATTGGCACAAGATGAAGATTTCTACACTGGAGAAGAAGCAAGGCGGTCATATGAAGAGTATTCATAGTTCGCAAGGGCAGAGGAAGTAGAGACTGGAGAAATTTGTCAAGAAGAACCAACAACTTCAGAGATTGCACCTACTGTCGAAGTAAGTATTACTACTCCTCTTGTTGTTTTAGCAGCATTAAGTAACCAAAGTAACCAGAGCACTCAGAGTACTATTGCGAGCATTTTAGTACATACTCAATCGAGAAATCGAGGAAAACCCATGGCAGATGAAATGAGGTTACCCATTTTCAGAGGAGATGGATCTGAGGATCCTTACCAGCATTGGTTCTTATGCGAAGTTGTATGGAGCATTAAGCAAGTCACCGACGAAGCTGTTAAGAGAGCTCATTTTAGTACTACCCTGAGGGATCGTGCATTGAGCTAGTATATGAAGTTTGTTATAGGATCTGTACAGCCTAAACCCTTGAATGAAATTAAGACTGCATTGACTGCAGAGTTCAAGAAGCCTAAGTCGAAGTTGCAGTGCATTACAGAGTTGAAGGAAATCAAGCAGAAGGTGATTGAACCTGTTTTGGAATTTGATCAGAGGTTTAAGACCTTGACAGGCCATTTACGTTTTCAGATTCCCGACGAACAGCATAAGGAATGGTTCATTGTTGCCCTCCTACCACACATTAGATTTCCCCGATGCAACGGAAGGTCGTTTCGCAGGCTGAGGCATTAGAAATTTTCATGAAACTAGAAGAATCCCCTGTAGGAGAATCTAGTCCAGGTATGAGTCAGATTTTGAATCAATTAACTAGTTTATCTTTGTAGGTTGAAGACATGAAGAAAGACAAAGGAAAAGAGAAAACAGAATACATCTGGTGTATCATATGTAAAGAAGAGGGCCATGAAAAAGAGAATTGTCCTTTATTTAATGAGTACTTGGCCACTGGAGCCCCTAACCCTTTGAAGCAGACTACTTTACCATGGTGCGAGGTATGTAGAACTAGACATCACCCTGGTGAATGTTATTATATGCAGAAATATGTCCAAACACTCACCAATATTTATTGTACATTCTGTAAATATGTGGGGCATGATGAGTAGGACTGTAGGGATTATGACCTCATGCATGAAAGGTCAAGGGATGCATATAGAATTCAAGGAGAATTATATCAAGAAGGGAATGTTGCGCAGTTCAATTCCACAAGAAGATGAAACATCAATCCTCCTGGTGGGTTCAAAGAAAGAGGACGAGGAGGAGGCATGGGTCAAGGTCGAGGTCGGATTATTTGTTATAAATGCACCCAACCAAGTCATTTGGAAAGGGATTGTCATAACCCTTGCACTACTTGTAGCTATTGCAATTCGTTTGATCATGTCATTGAAGACTGTCCAGTATTGTTAACCAAAGTTCAGGAAATACGGGGTGGAAACCAGCAATTCCAACTAATATCAGTTGAACCTCGCGGTGAGGAAGCCAGCGTCGTTGTCATTACTAGAGGAGGCGTTGTCACAGGAGAAGACAGGGTGACTCCAGGAAAGACTACATATGGATCAGAGATCAGAAGAGCTTCGGAGAGGATGTCATTGTTTGATCCCAGGAAATAAAAGCATACTTTTGAAGAAGCAAAGAGAGAATTTGTAGGTGAACAGGATTCTTCATCTACGGCACAACCGGAAGTAAGGGAATGTGAAATGTCTCCAGGATTTTATCATTCTTCCCTACCTAGATAAGGAAAAGAGGTGAGAAAGCTTGTAGACTTCTTGTATACTTGTATTAATTTGATTAAAGATGAAAGAATTGTGCAGGAACTACAACACCTGATAAGACAATACGAAATTGGAAGAGTGGATCCTCTGCTGAGTAGATCCGTGAATCAAGTATCTATAAAAAGGAGGACAAGCAAGGAACTGCACCTTAGTGCTCAGATTGGAGACTACGACATAGACTATGTGGTCCTTCACCTAGGATCAAAAGTAAATGTTATGACGAAGCAGACTTGGGCATTGATGGGAAAATCTAAATTGATTTACTCTCCTATTAGGCTCAGGATGGCTAATTAGCAGGCAGTGAGCCCCTTTGGAATACTAGAGCATATCCCTATGGACATCGACGGAGTGAGGACATTTTCAGACTTCGAAGTGATCAAGATTTTTGATGATAGCTTCCCCTTTCCTGCGTTGTTGGGTATTGATTGGGATATCGACAATTTGAATGTTTTTGACCTGAAAAAAGACAAGGATGACATTTGAAGGTGATGGCCTTAGTGTCATTGCACCTCTTGACCATGATGAAGGTCGCAAATACACAGAACCTATAAGAGAAGAAGATCGCACCTCTGAGCTAGAGAACATGTATAAACTAACAGCAGGACAGCATGATTATACTAACCCTACATCAGATGGAAATCTAAGTTGGCAAAGTGAAAGTGCATGTTCGTTAGATTCAGAAGAAGCATTGGAAAATTGGCAGAACATAATGTATCAAGTCTCTACGTGGAGGTGTGCCAGGTTGACTAAGGAAGTTCGTTGGATTGGCACAGAAGTAAGTAATCTTCCTACATTTGATTTCTTGAATAATTTAGAGATATTTCTACTTGAATTTGAAGGAATTGTACCAATACAACATAGTTTGTTGGCACTAAACGAAGCTTTGAAAGAGACACCAGCTAGATGGTGGGAAACACACAAGAAGAACATCGCAAAGTGGGTACAATGTTGCACCTTGTTGACAGTGCACTTTTTAGACCAAGTGAAGGTTGTGAAGTTCGATACACAGGTCAGAGTTGTCCTAAGAACCATGCACGAAGTTGTGAGGAAGCCTGGAGCAGCATTCCTAAAGAACAGTGGGTACATAAGTTCATTAACACCTTAGATACTATGCCTATCAACTGGTATCTTCAAGCAGAACTGCGCTTAGTCACTACAGATTGGTATGGTATGACCCAGAACTTTATAGCTACGTTTCTATTTGAAATTCAGTACCCCACAGTAGATCAGGCTTTACAAATTGTAAGACAGAAGGTTTTTGAGGAAGCACCTAACACCCCCCTTGAATAAGAATAAGATGAATGGACTTCACCTCTTCAGTGGTTACAGGGTTGTTATAATATTAATCTTGATGAGGATGATGACCCTAGGAATGTGAAAAATTCATAAACTGAAGGACAAAGAGATATAGAAGGGCCAGGGATTCAATTACCTTTTGTTGGGGAGCCTATTAAAATTAAGAAGGTTAATATTGGAATAGAGCAGGCACCTAAGTTGGAAAATGTTGGATACTATTGGGATGATTCTACTATTAGTAAGATTACATAACCATTGCATGAGTATCAGGACTTGTTTCCAACCAATTTCACAGACATGAAGGGAATTAAAGGGCCCATGGGATAAATGAAGATTCCTTTGAAAGAAGATGCAAGGAATGTCAAGCAGAGGCCTTATAGATTGAATCCCAAGTATAATAAAAAAGTTAAGATTGAATTAGATAGAATGTTGGAAGCAGGAATCATAGAACTAGTTGAAGAATCTGAATGGATCAGCCCTATGGTGGTCCAAGATAAGAAGTTAGGAGAAATCGCAATATGTATAGATCTAAGGAAATTGAATAATGCATGTTTACATGATCCATTTCCTACACCTTTCACTAATGAAGTTATAGATAATATAGGAGGACAGGAAGTTTATTCATTCACAGATGGATTTCCAGTCTATCACCAGATTAGAATTTGTAAGGAGGACAGACATAAGACTACATTTGCAATAGAATGGGGTTCTTTTCCGTACACTATGATGCCTTTTGGTTTGAAGAATGCACCAGCCATCTTTTCTAGGGTGGTGGTCAAAGCATTTAATAATTTTTTACATAAGTTTTTGGAAGCATACTTTGATGACTGGACCATTTTTAGTCTACTGAAAAATCATATTGAATGTTTGAGATTAATGTTAGATAAGTGTAGGCAATGTCAGATTTCCCTGAACTGGAAGAAGTGTATTTTCTTTTCACCTTTTGGAGTGTTATTAGGACACATTGTGTGTAAACAGGGGTTGTTAGTAGATCCTTCCAAGATTGTTATCATTGTTGATCTACCTCCTCCTAGTTCGGTTAGACAGTTGTGCACTGCATTGGGACACACTGGATATTATAGAAAGTTTATTAAGGGTTATGCACAGATAAAAACACCTATGGAAAATCTATTAAAGAAGGATAGTAAGTTTCAATGGACAGAGGAATGCCAGCATAGCTTCGACACACTAAAGTAGAAAATGTTCACTTCGCCTATTTTGGTTTTCTCAGATTGGAGTAAAGCATTCCATGTTCATGTCTATGCTTCATCCATTTCATTCGGAGCAGTTTTAGCACAGCCAGGTGTAGGAGATATTGACCACCCTATAGCCTTTACTAGAAGAAATATTTCTACATCTGAAATGAATTATACTACCACTGAAAGAGAAGGCTTATCTATGGTATATGTGTTGCAGAAGTTTAGACACTACTTGTTGGGAGGACATTTTAAGATGTTTATTGATCATTCTGCATTGAAGTACTTAGTCAACAAGCCAGTGTTAGGGGAAAGAATATGAATATGGCTATTATTATTCCAGGAGTATGACTTTGAGATCGTAGTCAAGCCAGGAAGAATGAATAAGGGACCTGACCACTTATCCACATTAGAAAATGGAAAGGAACCTACCAGTTCGGATGATACACTACCAGATGCACAGTTGTTGGCCATCAAAAAAGTTGATGATCACTTCACCGAGATAGTCCAGTTCCTGTCCACAGGAATGGCACCTCGCGAATATAAAGTTATTCAGAAGAAACAGTGGGTAGTCCGCGCTGCAAATTTTCAACTTATAATTGGATAGTTATATAAGATGGGACCAAATGAGATCTTAAGAAGATGTGTTATGGAGTCAAAAAGACCATTGATCCTTGCAAAATCACATGAAGGCATCACAGGAGGACATTATGCAGGGAAAGAAACAACGCAGAAGGTTCTCAGAGTTGGCCTCTGGTGGCCCACTTTACATAAGGATTCTAAGGAATACTACAGAGCCTGCGATGTATGTCAAAGAATCGGGAAACCTTCTATAAGGGATGAGATACCTTTAGCACCTCAGTTAACTTTACAGCAATTTGAGAAATGGGCCATTGACTTTGTGGGACCTATCAACCCACCAGGAAAGCACAGAGGAGCTCGATACATTATCACTGCTACAAAGTATTTGACCAAATGGGCAAAAGCAAGAGCAGTTAAGCACTGTACTGCAGCTACAGCTGAGCGGTTCATCTTTGATGATATCATAACCATATTTGGATGCCCAAAGATCCTTATGAGTGATCAAGGCACACATTTCATTAAAAAAACTATTGAATCCTTGACTCATGAGTTTGAATTTCACCATCAGAAAAGCACACCATACCACCCACAGGCGAATGGTACAGTCAAATCTTTCAATAAGATTATGGAGACAGTGCTGACTAAGATTTGCAGTGTTAACAGGGATGATTGGGATTTGAGAATTCCAGCAGTGTTATGGGCTGGAAGTAGTAGTACCTATGGAATATTGGGTTACTAGTTTAAGAATTTCAACATTTACAGGTATGGATGACATCGGCGTTGTTCAAGACAGGCTTACGCAGTTGATAGAATTAGAGGAAGACATGTTCATTGTAGGATTTCATCATCAGGTACTAAAAGAACGAGAAAAGTCTTACCGTGACAGACATATCAAGAAGAAAGCGTTTAAACAAGGAGATTTGGTACTTTTATATGATAACAAGTTCATGAAGCATCCAAGAAAGTTTAGGACACACTAGCTCGAACCATTCGAGGTTTCCTATGTTACAGAAGGTGGCATTGCGCAGTTGAAGACTCTTAATGGAGAATGGAAGAATGGTTTAGTAAATGGAATTCGGTTGAAGTTGTATTATGACATTTAGTTTCCTCGTAGCTCTCAGTAAAAGAAAAGGAAGAAGGGTCTAGGTACCAGGTGCAGTTGAAATTGGGTACCAGACATAGAAAAGACAATCTACACACGTTAGGGAGGGATAGAACAGAAAGCCTGGGCTGCTCCTCGTAGTCTACAGTTGAAATAACACAAAAGTCTCAATCCTACAGTGACTCGGGACGAAGATTAAGGAAGAAGAAAGACAAATTATTAAGTGTGCAGAAGGCACACAAATCGAGGAAGGGTTGAAGTGGTTAAAGAAGCATAAAAGAAGGAACAAAGTAAAGGAAAGCAAGTCATTGAAAGAGAAGATCAAGGAAGACAAAGTAGAAAAGAAGATAGATCGTGGACAAGTCAGCAAGCGAAAGAAGACACTAATGGGTGCTTTGGAGCACCTCGTGGAGAAGAAGGAAGAAAAGGTCAATGAAGTCCTTAAAATGCGAGTTATGTGGACCTAGGGTTTTGGCACCTAGGGTTTTGACACCTGGGATTCAGTCTAGGGTTTTCTAAGAGTCATGGAATGTATAAATAGAGGTCTAGAAGAGTTGAGAAAGAGGTGATAGTTAGGTTGAGATGTAAAAGTGTTATTTCTTAGATAATTCTTGTATTTTGGGTCTTCAGTTGGGTGCGAAAAATGACTCTGCAGCTGGGTGCGCAGGGTTAGGAGATAAAGAGGAGAGGGAGAAGGATCTGCAGCTGAGTGCGCAGATAGAAATGTATATTTTCATCTATTTTATCAATAAACACAGTTCTATGGATGTAGCCCTAGGGAGAGGGTGAACCACGTAAATCTTGTTGGTCCATGTGGTTGATGCTTTGTTATTTACTATATGTATATTGTTATTGCCTTGTTATTTTTCCTGTTGAAGATAAGAATATATAACTAACTTTGTAAAGTTAAGCATAATACTAGAGTATCTTGCGTTGTTTTTTAGGAATCATCTTTCATTTCCTCTGGTTGTAGACACTTGTGTCCTGCAACCCCTCTATTGCTATTTCGGGTGAGACTTCATCTACTTCATAGGTGTTGTCGAAAGGGATAGTATTTAGGGTTTGTTGGTGTGTTGTTAGAGTTGAACCCTGGGTTTGCCACTGTGCCGACAATCCTATAATTAAGAAAAGAGAAGAAGCAATGAGTTTCACTGAGCTTTTCTTAGGAATGCATGCATAATAGTGATGGTCTAAAATTAGAAAGTCTAAAATAGAACTAGTCAGTTAACTCCCACTGAACTAGTGTGTCAAAAATAGAAATTTCTCCAACAGGTTGAACCACATTAAATCTTGTGTCGTATGTCTTTTATGTGGTTTCTTATGAATTATGTCTAGATGCATAGTAGAATAGATATGTCTTATATTTAATCATGGCACAATATTCATAAAGGTTACAGCAATGAGTTTATGCAGTATTCTGGAATAGAATGATAGTATGAACCTAAATCACTAAGTAGTTAATAAGGAACAAGGACAAAATCACACGCACATAAATTATAAGGAAGAATAAACAAGATGGTCACCTCCCATTTCCTCACTACTGCAGAAACCGGGTTCTTGCAGTCCCAATAGATACCTCGGGTGAGACTTCATCTACTCAAGCAGGTGATGCCGAAATGGCTGGTGTCTAGTGGGTTTTATTGGTTAAAGATAACTCAAACCTAGGGTCCTACAAACCACGCACAGCATCAACAACAATTGAGTAGCAGAGCTTTGGATTTATGAGATCATTGCCAGGTCTATACAAATATATGACATAGCATATCTACAATTGCAATCAGTGGACAAATGGAATCAGTTGGTTGCAAGAAGACAAGTAGTGAAAGGCATAGCAGAACATGGAAAGATAAATCTTCAGTAGAAGTTACATCATCGGAGGAAAATTGTGAACAGTATGGTCATTGATATCTTAACAGTGAACATAACAAGCCATGAAGATTTGAAGTCAAGAAATTTTGAATGTTTTTATATATGTCAAAGAGTTACAAGAGGAAGAACCAATGGACAATAAGTAGCACTAGAAGAGAGGAAAGGAAACATACACAGGAATCCCTACATTGATCAACATGATATCTTACAGATCAGTAAAGGGAAGAGAAATCGCCAGAGAAAACAATCAGGAAAGAAATATTAGTTGTGTGTAGACAGGGGGAGACATATCGAAAGGGGGAGTTATCATTTTTCCCATGATGTCAAAGGAAGATAAAGAGAAAGATCATAAGAGAAAAATTCAATTGCATGAAGTCAAAGAAGCATTGTTCAGAAAAGGTATACCTTCAGGGAAGAAGAATATGAGGAGAGAAACATTTGAAGAAAAAGAAAAAAGGCATGGAAATAGACAGAAAGAACATAAGCATGAAGATAGGGGGAGAATCCCCAAGGAGAGAGACCCTTTGCCATTGATGTCAAAGGGGGAGAGTAAGACACCAAGGAAGAATAGTATTGAATTTTGAAATGGTCAATGTTATGGAAGATCAATTTATAGATCAGGGTGATCTATTAGGAGTCGATATGGGGCGGTTGACCTTGTGCGATCTCTCATTAATCTCCAGCCATAGGGCGTCAACTTCCGCATGCCAACGCTTTCTTCTGACTGTCGTGACCACCTGTTTCACATCACTACTATCATCATCGTGGCAGTGGACATGAAGGGTAGAGAAGTAAATTGCAATTCCACTTACGGTTTCCATCAAGTTCGGGTTGACTACATATAAAACCCTAAAATTATAGAAGTAGGTGTATTAGAAGAATAATTGCCCAATCTTTCCCACGTTTCTACTTCATATATTCATAAATATCTTATATTTATTTCTTATTTAGCTCCAGACGAGCATCTTAGAGTTAATTTGGGGTTCAAATGCACTAACCTCGCACTCTCCACGTTTATCCACTCCTCGGGATTCTTAGTCAATTGCTCGAATTCACTAGGTCAAGGCAGCTCAAGGTTGACTAAATAATTATTATTATCGGATTCAAAAAGGGAACTACATGCCATTTTTTCCCTTCTCACCTCCAATTCGAACTAACAACAAAGAATCTGTGCTTTAAATATAACAGTTATGCTCTTAGGGGTTTTTTTTTGTCTTTTCCTTCTTGTTTTAATGAATTTGCAGTGTCTAAACACGTACAAACCATGTTGATCACATATCTTATCATTTTACCTTAAACGAGTATTCCACTATTCATTATCAACTACTTCGAATTTAGTAGCAAGAATGACATAAATTAACCCTTCCTTTCAAAAGGTGTCATGAATAGATCTATAGGCGGGAGTTCAACCAATTCTCTTGTACATGTCATTAACAAATGAGATCATACACAATATCCACTCAACCAACCTTGAAATGATCGGGATCTCGCAAGCACAACTGCTCGCTAGGACAGTGTATAAGAACAATCCATATACTTATTAAATATTTGAGAATCTAGATGACCTTGCACAAATCTTTTAAAATGAAAAAAAAATGGCAAATGCATATCAACATATTAAATAACAACGCGGCTCATTTCACAATAAGAAAAGAAATCTATGTTAAATTGTTTTCACTATGGTTTTGTTATACCATGCATGTTAATAAATGATGTTATTTAGAAATCAAGTCAATATCATAAACAAACCATGGCCCAATATTAATAAAAATTCAAGAAAAAATATTGTCAAGAAGCTAAAGTATTGATATTAAAAAAAATAGGAGTAACTTGATTTAGTTTTGATCACATAAATGTTGTAGTCACATAATAGTGGGAATTAGCCAAGGAAAAACATTACTTTTAAACCATTTGTTTGCACATAGTTGGTGTTTTGTTTCCATTCGTCAAAGATATCATATCATCATCGACATTACTTAAGAGTGGAGTAAATAAAATAGCCTAGTGATCTCCATGGGTCGATTCAACCACAAAAAATTGAGAATTAGATAATGAATCACATCTCCTTGGAAGATTGATAGATTCAAAAATCACATTATTGGCTACACTTGTTTTGGAAAATCAGATCTATAAGGAGGCACCAGATCCAAATCCAGATCTAGATCTTCCTGGATTATAGTCTGGCTTCTTCCAGGTAGACCTTCAGTTTTATTGAAGATTTATATTTTTAGATCTACAATTATTTATCATTATTATTGTATCTAAAACCAATTTATTATCATATCTACAACCAATATGTCTTATTTATGTAGGTCAATAGGTCCTAAGCGTTGAAACATATGATTTGATACCATGTGTAATGTCTCAAAAATTCTAACGAGATAAATCCATGAATTTATCCAATTAAATAACCAATCATCTGTAAATAAGGAAACCCTAATGACATTTAATCAACTCACAAAGGTGAGGAACTTACCTATGTTGAAGACCCAACTTACCTATAATCGATGACTTGAGGAATGCATCCATACCTTGAGAACATAGCCATGCCCTGATCCTTGACCTCGCAACCACAACACAAGTGGGGGGATGACTCTCCACCCAACTGTAGACCTTTCTACTCTAATCCTTAGTAGCAGGTAACCCCCGAGCCCCAATATACTATCACACAGTGAATCATTATCCTTACCCTCTCTATAGCTTCATCAAAGAGAGATGTGCCCAGAGAGACAAATATTTTCGCATCATTTTCCCTCTTTATATAGAGTCCATCCGCAGTAAAAAACTCAATCCCTAGGGTCCATTATTTAATTATTTATTATACTTTAGAGTTTCTCCATTAATTACAATTACTTATTTTACCATTCTCTTTAATTACCCAAATATCCATGATAAATACTTATTATGACCCCCTTTAGGATAATTATTATATACTTATTTATTATTATTATCCCTATAAGTATGTATTATGATTGTTATAGGAAAATTATTATATTCCTGATATTATTATTATTATTATTTATATTTAATAATAATATGGGGCATGACAATAGAAAAATCCTCCAGACAACCTGAAAAATGTTGGTCTTTCTTAACTATCTTTCTTATACTATAATCAATCTAGAACTCTGGAAAAAAAAAAGAACAAAGGGAACACAGTGCAATGCACTAACTAAACAATCTCCAACACCATATGAAAATGCATCCAACCTAAAAACAACATTGTTATAAAACACATGCAAAATAAGCATTGCTCCCTAACCTTATACCCGCACTATCTCCATAGCATCAAGAAACCGCAAAATAGGAAGAAAAATACAAGATGACAACAAAGCACCTTATTTGGTTTTGATTAACTCTAATTCTTTTTGTCCTAAGCAGTGTCTGAAATATCCCTTGACCGACTTAACTTAATTATGAAAATGCAAACTAAGAATCAAGGCTTAATCTTCATTGGCATATAAAATACAATGTAGAGGATTTCTTACACTCTAACCTAGATTTCTAGAACCCCAAAATTAGAACTCCTACAATATGTGACTCGCAACACTTGGAAATTCATAACAGCTCTATTTTTCTTAACCATAATAGATGACATGGTAGATAACAACTATGTATTTCTTAACCATAATAGATGACATGGTAGATAAACGCATTAAGCAACGCAAAAAAAAAAGTGAACAACACAACCTCAAAATATCACACCTCTCCCTTCTCACCTTTCACTGTTTTCGGCCTACACATCCTTTGTAACAGCCCCTAGCCAACTAGATTTGCTTCTAAAAAAACCAACAACATAACAGAAGCATTTGCACTATGCATAAAGCAAACTCTATCAAACAACAACTAGAGAAACTAATTGCACTTGTCTAAAATACATATATTAATATGGAAACCAATGGGTTAAAAGCAAGATACTAGATGCATAGGATTTCTTACCCATCATAGATTTCTACAAGCCAAAAAATCAGATGTCTTACAAGTTGCCAACCGTAGCACCTGTAACTTTGGGAAGAACCTCACCTTCCTGGCTTATAGTACACTATATTGTGATCAAACCCAAAGAATTCATCAATTAATTAGAAAAAAAGAATTCAATTAAAACTCCTTGTCATCCATGAACGTTATCGCAGATAATCATGTCATACAATACAAAAAGATCCCTCCCTAATTTATGAATCGTACTAAATTTAATGAACAATCGGAAGTCAATAATTTATATATATTTATTAAAATAATTATATATATTGTATAGAAAATATATATGCATATTGTCTGGCCCACAACTTTAAATGCCACCAATTTTCCATGGACTCGATAGCAAGCTTCGAAAACCGTAATGGTCTCGAAATATTGAGAGTCGTACATGTACCAGTTCCAACTGTCAATTTTCACACACAATATTATGTGACTAATTTTCAGATCTGAAAATTATTTCCTAGTGATGCAACAATAAACCCTAGTTGTTATCACTGAACAATTTTACACTAAAAATTATTGCAACAAGATCAGAGATGAATCATCAACACACATGAGACACAAATTTTCTACTCTGCAACTTTGTTAATTTCAGAAATTCTGAGGGCAAACCCAGCCCTCCCAGCCAATATATTTCACCAAAATCTGAGAACAACATTGTCCTCCAATAATAGAAAAAATCAACAAAACTAAACTCAGCAAAATACCCAGAAATATCTTATGCCTACAAATCTACTCAGTTGCCACTATACGGCCTGTTGACGTCAATCGTACAGTTGTTGACGTTATTTGTATGGTCTGTTGCACCTGCCCAAGAATATCACACATGCGACCTACAGAAAACCTCACTTGTGTGGTTGAGTAACCCTCACACGTGTGACCCTCCTCCCGCATGTGTGGACTTGTACCTATCATTTTCTCCTCACAAGTGCGGTTGTATGACTGCCTCACACATACAGCCTATTCCACACGTGTGGTTGTACTTTCCTCCCACATGTGTGGCATGAAACTCCTATCTTTTTCACATGTGTGCCCTATCTCAGCTGAAGAAGAAGCATTCCTTGGCTAAGACAGAAACAGAAAATCCTCCTCCAAACCCTAAGACAGATTTACCACAATTGCATAATTTTGCTTGTTGAAATTTCCAAGCTCCTAGCATAAGTGCACTCTCACTTATGCTAACTCCATTATGCCACAATGATCAAATGTCAAAATGACATCTCTCCCTTATACACAAGTCCAATGAGTGTGTTTAGTCACCCCTTCTAAACTCAACAATTAATTAGAATATTTTATTCCTCTTTGTGGGTGTGACACCCCATCACAAGCCCACGAAGCCCATCAACTTTCCCATGAGGCCCTAGACTCATCTCTAGGACGATTTCACTAAAACGAAAGGCTAATATGGTGCCAATGAATATTCCCACATGCCTGACATCTTATCCTCTTATGGTAATACCTCTTGAAGCTACAATATCATCAACACTCCCTCTTAGCGAGGGAGGTATTCCATCCACCATCATTTATATGTACCTCTAACTCCCATACTGGAAGTAGCTATGTCTCCTGCGTTGGATCTAGCACAATTGCACTCCAATCCTCCTAACTGGTTGCTCCCTCTGACACTAAAGAAAATCCTAATATCCAATCTACCTCATTGGTTGCTCCCTCTGTGACCGAAGCAAATCCTACTCTTAAGTCTTCCTAACTGGCTACCTCCTTTGTCACTATAGAAAAAACTGTTGAAACAAATGGATTCTCCGTGGAGGTCTCACATGCCCTAGAAGACTCATGCCTCTAAACCTCCTATATGGCCTCCTCAACTCATGAAACCTACTTGGAAGACTCCTCTCTTCCACATGTACCTGGATGTAGACTCCCTATAAATGAGTGATGCTCTCTCTAAGCATGTTGAATCCCCCTGAAGTCCAATTGTCCTTGAACTGTCCTAGGAGGTTGCTCCTAAGCACTATATCATGAGGGTTGACTCCCTCTGAACTCTGGCTCCATTTGAGCCCGTACCATTGTTGGAGGTACCTGTGCCATCTGAATTTGTGCTAACTGATGGGGTTTCTTTCCTCACCACTGGTGGAGCAACCTACTCCTCCTCATCTTTCTCTCTGTTATTGTTGGCCATAGCTCTCATAGGCTAGCCCCTAAACCTATATAAGTTTCCCTCCCTAACTCCAAGAACCATTGTTGATCTAAAGCTAGATTACCATGGTGCAAACAACACCTGTCCATCTCAAAATAATATGTGGTAGCCCTTCCTCTCAATCTTTGAGACTGAGAGAACCTGAGTTCTGGCACCCATAACACATTTTATACCCTCGGTATTTATCTTGATTCCAATCGAAATGATATTGTACCAGATCCTCGTACTGCATGATTGGCTCTCGTGCCAAGCTCCACACACAAGTCTGAGCTAGTCTTTGTGAATGTGTCAAATAACTCTTGTGCACCTGTCATATGGAAAGATGTTATGTTATCCACCAACCAAGTCCCCCTACTAGAAACTGTATATAAAAGGGAAGACACCAGCAAGATCTCCCTATGGAACCTGTCTGCAACCTCATCAACATTTGTTGCTAATGTTTGTTGTCTTCTTCCCCTTCCTTTTCGATGTGGACACTATGAAGCATAGTGACCAAAGTCATGACACTCAAAACATTTAATCTTGCTAAGATATTTCTTCTGCCTCGGCGCTCAAGATGCTTCTCTCTCGGGAGAATCCCTTCTCCCTAGAGAACTTCTTCTGTCTGGAGAACCTCTTATGCCCTTCCTAGTGTGGGATACAAGGGCATGGTTCCCATCACTTCTACTCTTCACCATACCATCCATATCATCCCTAGACACTAGTCGAGTATCCTCCTTGATACAATCATTCCATATTCTATCAAAGTCTGGTAACTTCTCTCGTGCACATATACGTTGTATGAATGGTTCCCAAGACCTGGGAAGACCTCTCTGTTATCACTGAAATTTCGTCCGCATAGGGCGACAAGAACTCCGCATCGTCAACACAGAAAAACAGTCGTTCATGGCACAAGGATTAACTCCACAGCACAGCAAAAGGGTCAAAACTATGCAAAAATGGCCAAAAAATTAAAAAGTGTGATGCACCCACTGGGCGCACGCGCGCGCGCGCAACATCTTCATATTTTGAGCGCATATGCGCAGCTGTGGGGTGCAAAACCCGCGCGCCTGCCAAACGGCGCATTTATGAAGCTGGTCGACCTCCCAACCACTAATGGATCGGCTCCCAAGTCGATTTGACATCAAATCCGAGCTCAATCTGCGTGGGGAGGC
>ML783709.1:767305-791245 GCA_009831015.1 Picea engelmannii
TGCATTTGTAAGGCCAAAAGGCATGACCAAAAATTCATAATGGCCTTCATGAGTTCAGAATGTTGTTTTTGGGATATCTTCTTCCTTCATTCTGATATGATGATACCCTGAACAGAGATCCAATTTTGTGAAATAGATTGCTCGATGTAGTTCATCTAACAATTCATCAATGACGAGAATGGGAAACATATATTTAATAGTGATCTTTTTGAGCTCTCTATAATCTAGACACATACGCCATGAGCTATATTTCTTGAATACCATTACCACTGGTGTAGAGTAAGAACTTTGGCTAGATCTAATAATGTCAGCCGCTAACATTTCTTCAACCATGTGCTCAATTTCACTCTTATGGGCGTAAGGGTATCTGTATGGCCTGATGTTAGGAGGAACACTCTCAGGAATTGGTGAATTTCACGATCATGATTTCGAGTGGGTNGAAGACCTTTGGGAATATCTTCAAATACTTTGGAATGCTTATCAATGATCCCTTGGAGATCTTGAGGAATAGATGGCTTAGATGTTTGAACATCTAGTGAGCATAGTTGTGCAATAACGCCTTGATGCCCCTTTTTCAATAATTTTGTCATTCCATTAGAGCTTATCACCTTACCAGGTTTCCCTGTGATACCTCTTAACTCAATTTATTTTCCTTCCAATGAAAATTTCATGAAAAGTTCTTGAAAATTAAAAGTCATTGTTCCTAATGATTGTAACCATTGAATTCCTAGTACAACATCTGCACCACCCATGGGTATAGAAATCATTGGACTATTCATTACATATTCCCCCATAGTAAGATTGATCTTATTTCATTTTCCTGAGAAATTGATAGTTCCTCCATTGCAATCATTACTTGAAACTCTAGCGCTGGATATACAAATCAATTGAGAGTTTTGGCTAATTTATAGTGAATGAAATTATGAGTACTGTCAGAATCAATTAGGACTATTACATTTTTCTTTTTGATGTATCCTTCGATCTTGAGGGTTTGAGGAGTGTTAATTCCAGCGAATGCATTACACGATATCATGGGAGTCAACTCTTCAGACAAAATTGCTTTTATATTTTCATCTTGAGATGGTTCTTGTTCTTGCTCTTCTTCCTCTTCACAATCTATGTAGAATAATTTCTTCACAATCTATGTAGAATAATTTCTTCTCACCACACTTACATTCCTTACTGTACTTGTTGTCACAATTAAAGCATAAACCTTTTGCTTTTATTTCCTCCAAATGTTGAGGTGTCAACCTTGTAGGTTGAGGTGTTTTAGAAGAAGGAGCATTGTTCTCTCTATAGATGTTAGGATTGGTCCTTCTAGTAGCCATAGCCATATTTTTAATTTCGACATTTCTTGCCACCTTCAATGCATTCTCCAATGATTTGGGTTCCCAAAGGCGAACCTCATATTGAATGTTATCCTTTAAAGTTCCTATGAATGCATCAATCAAGTGCTCATCTGGAATATCGGTTACCTTTGTATTCAATCTTTGGAATTTCTCAATGTGCTCGGTAACTGAACCCTTTTTCTTGAGATTTATCAATTGGCTAAAGAAGGTATTGCTCCTTGTATCCTCATAGTGTGCTATCATTTATTCCGTTAAAATTGTCCAAGTGACGAGTGATTTGCGAGAACAAAGTCATCGATACCATACAAATTGATTAGGTTCTAAATATAAAGAAGTAATTCGTACCTTTTGTGTATGTGGCACATTATGTAGATCAAAGAATTGCTCCATCTGAAGTATCCATGTGATTGGGTCCTTGCCATCAAACTTCCTCATATCGATCTTAGGAACGTGGTTGGTCTTCAACCCAAAGTTAGAGTTTCTCCATTCTTGATTCACCTTCCTTGTGTCCTCATCATGAATTTCATGGGATGCATTTTAACTTTCAAGTGTCTTCTCTGTTATGAAATTTTTCAATACTTCCATGATCTCCTCTTTTAAACCGTCCATATTTGCCTCCAACTTAGCTTCCATCTCTTGTATTTCATCTTTTGTTACTATCTTCTTTTGTAAATCATTTATTTCCCTACGTATTTCTTCACCTTCATCAAGAGTCCAAATAGAATTGTCTGGAGGCTTATTTGGTGTAGAAGTTCCCTTTTTGGGTGGCATGTTGGCCAAGTATCACTTTTGAACCTTGATTTTGAGATGGTTCTGCTAGACAATCTTTATTCTGTTGTATCCCCCAAGTTTCGGCCCTTATGGGTATGAAACTTTCTTTTATGTAGTTCTCTGATATTTCTTCTCTGCAATGCCACAGGCCTGATCAAAATTGGATGTGCCAAGTGGAATTTACGGTAACTTCCCCACAACTTGTCGTTTTTTGGCCTTTCTAGGAGATCTCACTTGTATAGCGTTCCCCGCACAAAATAATTGATATAAAATTATGAAACTCGTACCAAAAATACTACAGACTGTCCATGATCCAATGAAACCAGTCCCACTCAATTTGGATACTCTAGGAAGAATTTATGATTGTTTTACCTGGAACACCTTCTTGAGACTAGTCAATAGGACTAGTCAAATACCCTATCTTACACAGGTGTGTATCTACAAATTTAAGATGACCCAGAAGCTGAACTTTTTACCACAGATACCTTACTAATTTATGTGAATATCCTCCGGAGTTCATGGTTTGAAACGTTACAGAAAAAAATTTATAGCGACAATTCCGCAATGACTCAGTTCAGGATGATTCCATAACCCTATCTTATACAGGTTGTATCTCCGAAAGTATAAGGCCTCAGGAGTTGAAATTTTAACCCAACGTACCTTCATCCGTCTACTAAATATCTTCCATGTCGTTCCTTCTGAAACGTTGTAGAAAAAAAATTATAGAGAAAGTTCCAAGGTGTCTCAGATGTAGCAGCGAAACCCCAAGACCTTGAGCTCTAATACCATATGTTAAAAACCAAATATCAATATAGCATAGAAAAACCTCAGAAAAAGTACTCAACGCCTTGAAAATGAGATAATTTCAGACAATAAGTCTCTTCTAGGGGGCAACCTCCTTTTACCCCACTTAAATGTTCAAGTACAAGATGATTCCAAATGAAAATGTCTCATTGGTATATATAGGAGACTAGGAGGTATAATTACAACTAATGGAATAAATACAACATAAATAAAACAACACTACTAATCTACTATGCCCCAATTAATGGGTAATCAGCCAATATTAGGGCTTAACAACAGGTTACTACCGCAAGTTTGTTAGGAACTATGAAAGAATAGCAACATCTTTAACGACACTAACTAAGAAGGATGCATTTTCATGGACTCCAGAGGCAAATAAATATTTTGAACAACTTAAAGAGGTGATGTGCAAAGCTCTTGTCTTGACCACACCATACTTCACAAAAACATTTATTGTGGAATGTGATGCATCGGGATATGGCATTGGTGTTGTCCTAAGGCAAGAAGGAAGGCCCCTGGCTTTTGAAAGTTGGACACATCAGGGGAAAGGACTTACACAAACACATTTATGAGAAGGAAATGATGGAAATACTACATGCATTGAAGAAATGGCGCCCTTACCTAATAGGTAGGCACTTCAAAGTCAAAACAGATCATGATAGTCTTAAATACTTCTTGGAACAAGGACTATCTTCAGAAGAACAACAAAAATGGGTGACCAACATATTGGGTTGTGATTTTGAAATCATCTATAAAAAAAGGGAAGCAAAATGTTGTAGCAAATGCACTCTCAAGAAAGGATGAAGATGTTGAGGCCTTTCTATGTGCTAGCTCGATCATCCAACCCGATTGGATAATAGAAGCGAGGGATGAATGGAAGAATGACGAAAACGTGTGGACTCTCATTCAAAGGTTGCAATAGGGATTCCAATGCATTAGATACATTTACATGGGAAAATGATTCACTATGGTACAAAGATAACTATTTATGTAATAACTCCCAAATCAAACAAAAGGTACTATTGGAATTGCACACCTCTTCAGTAGGAGGGCACTCGAGATTTTTGAAAACCTACCATAGGGTCAAGAAGGAATTTTTTTGGGATGGCCTTAAAACTGATGTTCAAAGGTGTGGAAAAATGTTTGGTTTGCCAACAAAATAAGGTGGAAACAATTAAGACCCCGAGTCTTTTACAACCATTATCCATCCCAAGTCAGTGATGGGAGGAGGTTTCCATGGATTTCATGACAGGTTTATTGAAGTCTGAAGGAAAGAGTGTCATCATGGTGATTGTTGATAGACTCACCAAGTACGCACACTTTTGTGCGCTCTCCCATCCCTTCAAAGCCAGTACAGTTTCCATTGCATTCATGGAGACGGTTCAAAAGCTACATGGAATCCCAAAGATTATCGTAAGTGACAGAGATCCTATCTTCACTAGACATTTTTGGACAAAATTATTTTCTTGTTTGTGTACTCAATTGGCTCATAGCTCAGCCTATCATCCTCAATATGATGGACAAACCGAGATAGTGAACAAATGTCTAGAAGGATACCTTCGTTGCTTTGTCTCTGATAAACAAACACAATGGTTCAAATGGTTACCCTTGGCAGAATGGTGGTATAACACTTCCTTTCATACTGCAACAAAAATGACACCATTTATGGCACTCTATGGATACCACCCTCCTTCCATCACATCTTCTCTAAAAGAAAAATCTAAGGTTCAAGAAGTGGAAGATCACATCGAGCATCAACAACAAGTTCTCCAAATCTTAAAGGACAACCTGACCATGGCACAGAATCACATGAAACAACAAGCAAATCAACATCGTAGTGAAAGAAGTTTTGAAGTAGGGAATTGGATATTTTTAATATTACAACCATACAAAGAGATGTCCCTCAAGCAAGCCAAGAAGGATAATAAATTGTCACCATAGTACTATGGCCCTTTTAAGGTGTTGAAAAAGATTGGTACTATCACATACAAATTGGAGTTGCATGCATCTTCACGAGTACACCCAGTTTTTCATGTTTCATGCTTAAAGAAGGTTATAGGTGACAAGATCTCAGTTCAAACTATATTGTCAAAACTTGATGAGGAAGGAAAAATCATATTGGAGCCTGAATCCATCACTGACACAAGAATTCGTCAACTGAGAAATAGATCCATTTCGGAGTATCTCATTAAGTGGAAGAAACTACCTATTGAAGATTCCACTTGGGAAGATGAGTCTTTTATACAGAAGCATCCATAATTACTCAAGTGTTGTGGACAACACTTGTCTCAAGGGGAGGGGCATGTTAAGCCATAAATAGTGGCACATTACCCCTTAATTGAGGCATATTACATTAGTAATGTTATTTTTATTTATGTTAGTTTGAATCCATTAGTTGTAATTGTACCTCCTAGTCTCCTATATATACCTCCTAGTGTATAAGGAGGTTGCCCCCTCGAATAGGCTTAATATCTGAAATTATCTCTTTTTCAAGGCGTTGAGTACTTATTTTGAGGTTTTTCTATGTTATCTTGATATTGGTTCTTAACATACTTTTTATGTCATCTTACCTACATATTGTAATATGGCTAGTCTAAGTGATCTCCTACTTACTAGTGCAAACCACTTCTCATGGAAATCCCATATGTTTAATTTACAATGTAGAGAAATTTATCAGGTTACCTTTAGAACAAAAAGTGTCCTTGATCCATTAAAGAAGGCCAAATACGATACTAAAAAAAATGAAGCACGTGTATTAATTGGAATGTCCATCTCCAATGATCTCCAATTTCACCTTTAAGAAATTGAGACTTTTTTATTTTTAGATTGGTCAAAACCCAAACAGCGACCTCACAAGGATATGAATCCCCCTACGTTTTTATAGAGGTGGTACTCCTCTTCAGATAATGTAAAGGGTGAATGTTAAAAAGAAAACCCCGTAAGATCTTCCAAGAAATATTATATATACAAATATACATCAGATCATTAAAACAAAAGAAAAGATAAAATGTGTCACGAGAGATTTATGCCTACAAGTTTTTTGGAGTCGCCTTTCAACAAACATTCTTTCTTTCTTGTAAGATAAATTGAACTCGGAATCTTCTATGACTTTTGCAAGATGAAGAAATGAAAGGTCTTCAAAGAACTTCAAATGATAACTTCATTTAAACCAAAAAAAATGATTTTTATAGGCAAGACATTTGAAATCGTATGCTTTCAACTCAACATATGAAAAATCATTAATGCAGTGCCCCAAATAGTGTTGGTCTTTTATAATTCTCAGCTCTGATAGTTATTTCCTTATGATTAATTATAAGATTCACCTTCATACATCAATGATCATAGAATAACTATACATTGAAAAATCTCAACTATAACAATGCAGCGGAAATAATGAGATCTAGAAATATTAACCATGCACAGTAGACACAAGAACACAAGAGTTTACATTGGGAAACATAACCTTGAGAGAAAACCCAACAACCTTTCTCTAGAAGAATTCATTCCAAGATATTACCAGTACATCACCATCAATAGCCAAAATACCATACAAAAAATATCATTCCCAAGGCTAGCTCCTCAATAATATGACCAAGAATAACCAAGCAAGAGCTTCTCCAAGTGTGGCGCACTCTCCAAGATAACTAGTAACCGACAAATAGAGAAACTACCAAAATTGCAGCTGCAACTGCCATGTGTGCACTGCAGAAGGAGTTGTCTGACTGTCAAAATGAAATGAGTCAGTCCTGTATTTATATTGATCTTGGCGCCAGTCCGGGGCCGACTTCTTATTTATGGGTCTTCAATTTTATTATTATTTTTCTTATGGGGCCAACTTCTCTTCCTAGGTCTTCAAATTCTTCCTGGGGCTTCTATAGTGGTGTAGATGGGTCTTCTTGTACTTTCTTGTGGAGAATGACTGTCTGAAGTTGCAAATCTCCAACACTCCCTCTCAACGAGGGAGGCATTCTCCATACTTGGATTTCTTCTATCACATAAAGGTTGTCTTCATGATCCTTGTTGATGTGCCATCTCGGAATATGCATGTGATATCATCTTGAGTCTATCCACTCCTTAACGGGAGAAGGACTACACCTAGGTCATTCACCACTAGCAGAGCCCTGTGAGTGAATGAATCATTACCCTTGGTCATATCAGCACTAGCATAGCCCCGTGCATCACCAATCTGGGATAATGTCTTCCTGATACTTATATGGGCCACTCACCACTAGCAAAGCCCCATGGATGAGTGAATCATTCTCCTTTGTCCATACCAGCACTAGCATATCCCCGAGCATGACCAATCTAGGAAGAATGTATGGACGAACCTGGAGAACACCAACGTATTTGAGCCATTTGATGCAGGAGCATCGCTATCAAATCTAGAAAGGAGGACGTGGAATTGAAGTTGACACCTCAACACATCGAAGGAGCCAAACCGACCTTTAACCAGCTTGGTAGCAGTGTGGAGATATTTTATTTTCTCGTTAATTAATTTAGTTGTCTGTGAAGTCGGCCCACCGTTTGAAGGGACGGAACAATTGTAAATCCTTTACACGACTGTAATGTATTACAAGTGTAGGATAATTGCTTGTATTGGTCATTAGGTTGCATTTCATTGAGTAGGTAACCATTTGAATAGAATGAAATAGGATTTAGATAGGAGGAAGAAGAGAGGAGAGGCTCTGAGTCCTTAGACAAGTTTTCATTGTAATGGTTGTAGGAGATAGTGACTGTATTTATGTTTTTCTCTTTGAAATGAATAGAACAGAGAAAATTGACCAAAACTGTACAGTTTTGATACTGTTTTGACTGTTAATTGTGTATTTTGTGAATGTATGATGTTTATGGTGAGTGAATGAATAATTGAATGAGTTTCAATTGTTTCTCTTCTATGAGTTATGCAAGGAGTGCATGTAGAGCGCAAGGAGTGTGTGTGAGGATGTCTTTTTCGACTCGAAGCTCAGAAGAGATAGCGGGGAGATTTTTGTATGCAGCGTATGCATATTGAGCACAAAAAGTATGTGTAGAAGCAAACTTAGCTTAAGTTTGAAAGCTCGGGAAGTTGAGCGCAGAGTATGCCAGGAGGGCATCATAAGTCTTTTGAAGAAGACGTAGAGTGCAAGCGTGCGCCAAGGTAGAGTTTTAGATTTCATTTGTCGGAAGCTCAGGAGGAGTAGTGGTTCTAAACTTCGAAAAGAAATACTTAGAATAATTTCTAAGTCCTGAAGAGCTGAAGCATTCAAAGGTGGAGCGCAGAAATTGAAAGTTCAAAGGAAGAACAAGTACGGAGGATTGAGCGGGAGAAATTCTTCAGAAAGGAATTTTGAAGACTAAATAAGATTGAAGGTTAAGATCCATTCAGGAGAAACCGAAATCTTTCAAGCCGTTAGATCTCGAAGAAGTAGCGCACTAGTTAGCCGCGAGGATTTATCGAAATTTCGCAAACCAGAAGATTTGGAAGAAGCAGAGTGAAATTCGCAAAATCCCAAAACGCGAAATCCTGAAATCATCAGGACCATCCATAGAAAGGGGACACGTGGCAAGAGATCAGCATTTCATTGAATCGCAGGAGGGAAAGGTCAAAGGGTAGAATCGTGAGAACTCGCGAAGCCCGAGTTCACGATTTGATAGTGGTTGTCAGATCCAGAGGAGCGCAAGTCGTTGATTTGGTGCATCAAAATATCGACATTTCGGAAATCGCGAGTCGCGAAATCCCGACGCGCTTGAGAGTTGAGCCCCGAGTCATGACTAGAGGTCATATGGTGGAAGGATAAGAGAGGAGCTAGCTAGTGTTAGGACCCTGTCGGGAGTTCGGAGGTTGGAGAGTCAGGGTTTAACTCACATATAATTACCCGACAGGCGAAATCGAGAAACACCTTTTGGGGTTAGGCGTGTGGTCACAAGGCATGGTCACGTGGAGAAGATTTTGCGCCTAGCGCTTGTTCACGTGGGCAGAATTTTCACAAAATACCTGTGGATTTGTTTCTTAGAGGTTCCAGTAAGGAATCGAAGACTGTTTCAGGTCAATCTTGAGAAGATCCTAGCCCAGGAGATCGCACAGCCCTTGGAGAGGAGGGGGGTCTACACCAAGTGGTATCAAAGCCTGAAAAAGATTTGAAGTTGAAATCAGTGTGTTGGAAATAGTTGAAGCAATGTCGTCGAGGGTACGCACAGGACCACCTATAGCAAATTGTGTTGTAGGAAGAGAAGTGAGAGAACTTCACGCAAGGTTGGAAGCGATGGAAGCAATGTAAAGGAGAACATTTGTCGTTGGAGACGTTAGTGATGTAGAGAGTGAAGAAATAGAAGTTGAAGAAGCTACAAGGGAAGATGTGGGCAATGAACACTTCTTGAAGGTTGTTATGAAGTTGGGAGTCAGAGAAAAGATAGACATCTCAATGTTTGAAGGTAATTTTGATGTTGAAGCGTTGTTGGACTGGATAAGGTCCATGGACAAGTATTTCGACTATGAAGATGTCAACGAAGGAAGGAAGGTGAAACATGTCACAAGATTAAAGGGATATGCATCACTGTGGTGGGATGAACTGCAGGAAGAAAGGAGGAGCAAAGGAAAACAGAAGATAAAGAATTGGGATAGGATGGTAGCCAAACTGAAGGATAAATCCATACCTAGGGATTACCAGATAGAGTTGTTCAGAAAATTGCAGACCCTGAGACAGAGGGGTATGACAGTGAAAGAGTATACAGAAGAATTTTATAGGCTAAATATTAGGACTAGAAAAAGAGAGAAGGATGATGAAAAACTTTCCAGGTATATAAATGGTTTGAAGTATGAAATTCAGGATGAAATCGGCATAATGACTCTGAGGACAGTGGAAGATGCTTATCAGATTGCACTGAAGGCAAAAGAGAAGTTGGCCAAAAACCAGAGTCAGTGGAACAGAAGCAGAGGCTTAAACAGAGGTAAGGGAGTTGTCTATGATAAGGCACCGAAAGATAAAGATGAGAATGAGAAATCATATGGTCGTTTTGAAAGAGGAGGAAGTTCCCATAGAAGATCGTTTGGTGGGAGAAATTATTTTCCTCGAGGAAGAGGAAGAAGTAGAGGAGGTGGAGTTGAATGTTATTCTTGTGGAAAGATAGGGCATATGTCTTGGGAATGTCCCGAGAAGAAGAGAGAAGAAGGAGGAGAAGCACACAATTATGAAGCTCAGAAGAATGTGGAAGTAGAGGCAGCAAAAGGAGGACAAAATCTTATGATGAGTAAAGTTCTTCTAAAGCCAGAAAAAGAAACAGAAGACCCTGTTCGGCGAACAAGGTTGTTCAGGACAACTTGTAAGACAAAAGACAAAGTCTGTAAGATGATTATAGACAGTGGGAGTGTTGATAATTTAGTATCTACGGAAATGGTGGAGAATTTGGAGCTGGAGACAACTGCACACCCAAGTCCATACAAAGAATCGTGGTTGCAAAAAGGACATCAAGTAATGGTAAGTCAACAATGCAAAGTTGAATTTAAAATAGGAGGCTATAAAGATGAGATTATGTGTGATGTGATTCCCATGGATGTTTGTCATATTTTGTTTGGGAGACCATGGCAATTTGATAGGAATGTTATTCATGATGGGAGAAAAAATACTTATACTCTGGAAAAGAATGGTAGAACTCACATGTCACTGCCAATAGAAGAGAAGAAAGAAAAGGAAGAAGCCAACACAAGAATACTTCTGATGAGTGGGAAGGAACTCTTGAAGGAGATCAAGAAAGATCAAGAAATGCAATTTGTTGTAGTAAGGAACCCGAGAGTTATCCTTACCAATACTTTTGTGGATGATTTACCTGAAGAAATCCAAGAATTGTTGGAGAACTTTGTTGACATAGTAGTGGATGAGTTGCCTCATTCATTACCACCTATTAGGAGCATTAGCCACCATATTGACTTGATTCCATGAGCCAGTTTACCAAATAAAGTAGCGTATAGGTTGACACCTCGAGAGAATGAATAAGTTAAGAAGCAATTTCAAGAGTTGTTGGATAAAGGTTTAGTTGGGGAAAGTCTAAACCCATGTGCAGTGTCCACTGTATTTAGTCCAAAGAAGGATGTAGGATAGAGAATGTGTACAGATTCTAGAGCTATCAACAAGATCACCATCAGGTATAGATTTCATTTACCCATGATGGATGACTTGATAGATTGTTTGAGCGGAACAAACTATTTTTCAAAAATAGACTTGAAAAGTGGATATCATCATATAAGAATGAGAGAGGGAGATGAATGGAAAACAACATTCAAGGCAAATGAAGGTTTGTTTGAATGGCTAGTCATGCCATTTGGATTGAAAAGTGATCCAAGTACATTTATGAGGTTGATGAATGAAGTACTGAAGGACTTCATAGGTAAATTTGTCATTGTATATCTGGATGATATATTAGTTTTCAGCAAAACAGAGGAAGAACGTTTAAAGCACTTGACATTAGTGATGAGGATATTGCAGCAAGAAAAGTTGTTAATAAACTTGAATAAAAGTTCTTTTATGAAGACATAGCTCATATATTTGGGTTTTGTGATCTCTTCAAATGAATTGAAGATGGATCCGGAAAAGGTGAGAGCAATCAAAGAATGGTCATCACCCAGGAGCATATTTGAGGTGAGAAGTTTCCATGGTTTAGCAAGTTTTTATAGAAAGTTTATCAGAAATTTTAGTGGTATATGTGCACCCATGATGGACACTGTGAAGAAGAAACATAAGTCTTTTAGTTGGACAGAGGAGGCCGAGAAAAGCTTCAGAGTGTTGAAAAAGAAGATAACAGAGCAACCAGTTCTAGTTTTACCAGATTTTGGAAAAACATTTCAGGTGAGGTGTGATGCAAGTGGAATAGCCATTGAAGCAGTTTTGAGTCAAGATAATAGGTCATTTGCTTATTTCAGTGAGAAGTTGAATGATGCTAAGGATAAATATTCTACATATGACAAGGAGTTTTATGCAATGATTCAAGCTTTGAAAAAATGGAGGCATTATTTAATTCCAAAAGAGTTTGTCTTGTATAGTGATAATCAATATTTGCAATTTATTACTAGGCAAGAGAAGTTGAATCAGAGACATGCTAAGTGGGTAGAATTTATGCAGAATTTTACTTTTGTCATTAAACATATTTATGGAAGTGCTAATAAATTTGTAGATGCTTTGAGCAGGAGAAGTTTGGTTGTACAGGAATTTCAAGTGAAGACCTTAGGGTTTGAGCACCTTAAGGAAATGTATCAGGAAGATCCAGATTTTAAGAAGGCTTACGAAGAATATGAAAATCCTTTGTTGAGGGATAACTAGTCATGGTCATAATATTTGATCCAGGATGGATTGTTGTTTAAAGGAAGCCAATTGTGCATACCAAGATGTTCAATGAGAGATAATTTGTTGAAAGAAAAACATAGTGGATGTTTAGCCGGACATTTTGGTCATGACAAAACATTTGCACAAATGAGTAGTTTGTATTATTGACCAGGTATGAGGGCAGATGTCAAGAAATTTGTAGACCAATGTAATATTTGTCAACGCGCAAAAGGGAAGAGACGGAACATTGGGTTGTATCAACCATTGCCTATTCCAGAAAGGCCTTGGGATGCAATTAGTATGGATTTTGTATTGGGATTACCTAGAACCCAGAAGGGAAGTGATTCCATATTTGTTGTGGTCGTTACATTTTATAATATGACACATTTCATACCATGCCAGAAAACAAATGATGCTACACACATAGCCAATTTATTTTTCAAAGAAGTTGTGAGATTACATGGATTTCCCAGAAGCATAGTTTCAGACAGGGACACTAAGTTTGTGGGACACTTTTGGAGGAATCTATGGAAGAGGCTGGGAACTAACTTATCTTTTAGTTCATCATATCACCCTCAGACGGACAGACAGACTGAAGTGGTGAATAGGAGTCTGGGAAATTTGTTAAGGAGTTTAGTCACTGAACAAGGTCGTCAGTGGGATCAGATTCTGGAATAGGAAGAATTTGCATTTAACAATTCAGTTAATAGAAGCACTGGGAAAAGTCCATTCGAGATAGTGTATGGAAGACAGTGGAGGGGGGTTGCAGAATTGAAAGAATTGAAACAAGATGAATTCAGGAGCGTTGGAGAAGAATTTTTTGCTACATAAATGCAAAGACTTCATGATCAAGTTAGGAGGCAGATACAGGATAGTAATCAAAAGTATAAGGATAGAGTTGATCAAAAAAGAAGGGAAGTTCAATTTGAAGAAGGAGATGAAGTTTTATCTCATTTCAGGAAGGAGAGGTTTCCAAGAGGAACATATAATAAATTGAAGATGAAAAATATAGGACCATGCAAGATCCTTAGAAAATTTGCAACAAATGCTTATGAGATAGAGTTGTCGGACAATGTTGGGATATCACCGATATTCAATGTTGCAGATTTATATCCTTATAACAAATATGACACGGGAGAATTGGATGATCAGGAAGAGATTCAGTGGGAAGAACAGATGCCTACAGTAGAAAAACCTCAGATGGAGAAAATTTTAGAATAGAGTTAGAAGGAAACCCAGAAGAAAGATGTATCCTGAATATTTGGTAAAGTGGAAAGATCACCCAATAGAAGATTCAAGCTGGGTAACTGAACCTGATATTTTGAAGCATGGAAAAACAGTGCAAGAGCTCATGGACAGGAGTCCATGAATATTTTGGCCAGAGGAGTATATGATGCAGGAGCATCGCTATCAAATCCAGAAAGGCAAACGTGAAATTGAAGTCGACACCTCAATGCATCGAAGGAGCCAAACCGACCTTTAACCAGCTTGGTAGCGGTGTGGAGATTTTTTATTTTCTCGTTAATTAATTTAGTTGTCTATGAAGTTGAGCCACCATTTGAAGGAACACAACAATTGTAAATCCTTTACACGACTGTAATGTATTACAAGTGTAGTGTAATTGCCCGTATTAGTCATTAGGTTGCATTTAATTTAGTAGGTAACCGCTTGAATAGAATGAAATAGGATTTAGATAGGAGGAAGAAGAGTGGATAGGCTCTGAGTCCTTAGACAAGTTTTCATTGTAATGGTTGTAGGAGATAGAGACTATATTTATGTTTTTCTCTTTGAAATGAATAGAACAGAGAAAATTGACCAAAACTGTACAGTGTTGATATTGTTTTCACTGTTAATTGTGTATTTTGTGAATGTATGATGTTTATGGTGAGTGAATGAATAATTGAATGAGTTTCAATTGCTTCTCTTCTATGAGTTATGCAAGGAGTGCATGCAGAGCGCAAGGAGTGTGTGTGAGGAAGTCTTTTTCGACTCGAAGCTCAGAAGAGATAGCGGGGAGATTTTTGTATGCAGAGTATGCATATTGAGCGCAAGAAGTAAGCGTAGAAGCAAACTTAGCTTAAGTTTGAAAGCTCGGGAAGTTGAGCGCAGAGTATACCAGGAGGGCATCAGAAAGTCTTTTGAAGAAGACGCAAAGTGAAAGCGTGCGCCAAGGCAGAAGTTTAGATTTCATTTGTCAGAATCTCAGGAGGAGTAGTGGTTCTAAACTTCGAGAAGAAATACTTAGAAGAATTTCTAAGTCCCGAAGAGTTGAAGTGTTCAAAGGTGGAGCGCAGAAATTGAAAGTTCGAAGGAAGAACAAGTACGGAGGATTGAGCGGGAGAAATTCTTCAGAAAGGAATTTTGAAGAATAAATAACATCAAAGGTTAAGGTCCATTCAGGAGAAGCCGAAATCTTTCAAGACGTTAGATCTCGGAGAAGTAGCGCATTGGTTAGCCGCGAGAATTTATCGGAATTTCGCAAACCAGAATATTTGGAAGAAGCGAAGTGAAATTCGAAAAATCCTGAAACGCAAAATCCCGAAATCATCGGGATCGTCCATCGAAAGGGGACATGCGGCAAGAGATCAGCATTTCGCTGACTCGCAGGAGGGAAAGGTCAAAGGGTAGAATCGTGAGAATTAGAGAAGCCCGAGTTCACAATTTTATAGTGGTTGTCAGATCCAGAGGAGCGCAAGCCATTGATTTGGTGCTCCGAAATATCGGCATTTCGAAAGTCGCGAGTCGTGAAATCCTGACGCACTTGAGAGTTGAGCCCTGAGTCATGACTGGTCGTCATGAGTTGAGGTCATAAGAGAGGAGCTAGCTAGTGTTAGGCCCATGTCGGGATTTCGAAGGTTGGAGAGTCAGGGTTTGACTCACATACAATTACTCGACACGCGAAATCGCAAAACACCTTTCGGCGTTAGGCATGTGGTCACAAGGCGTGATCACGTGGAGAATATTTTGCGCCTAGTACTTGTTCACGCGGGCGGAATTTTCACAAAAGACCTGTGGATTTGTTTCTTAGAGGTTCCAACAAGGAATCGAAGACTGTTTCAGGTCAGTCTTGAGAAGATCCTAGACCGGGAGGTCATGCAGCCCTTGGAGAGGAGAGGGGTCTACACCAACATTCACCACTAACAGAACCCCGTGAGTGAATGAATCATTCTCCCTTAGTCATATCAGCACTAGCATATCCCCGTGCATGAATGAATCATTCTCCCTCAATCATATCAGCACTAGCATAGCCCCGTGCATGACCAATCTTGAGGAATGTTTGTCTAATGTTGAAACATCAACGCTCATCATTAGTCAAATCAGCATGGCTAATCATGTGTATCATCCTCCTCATCCAAATTAGCATGGCCACTCTGGGAAGATATTTGCAATTTGTTCATCTGTGGATAAGACTAGAGCTTCATTGCTCCCTTTTGTACCATGTCTCAGATGAAGTCTTGCAAGAATATTTTGAAGCCGCATTGATTCACTAATTGCGACATTGGTTGTGACATACTTTTGTCTCTGTTGTACTAAGTGCTACAGAAACCTACTTCCAGCTTATCCTGGAAATCGTAATTGATCCCAAGTTGAAGCAGCACCCTGAGGTGCTCAATCTGTCTACTTCACTCCCTACTCAATCAAGATGTATATATCTTTGCAGCCTCGCTTCATCACCTGAGACAAACCATATCCAACTATACCATGCTTTGCTTCCACCCACTAGAACTGCCTTGGCTTCAACCAAATACTGGCTCAGGGTGCTCACTCCAACGCAAATATATGGCCTGGCATTAACCAGGTACATCAAGGATCCAATCTTCTTCTTGTACATCGTGGGATCCACCAAATCTGAATCTGAAGCAAAATCACTCAACTTCTTCATATTTGTCATCATAGGTGTAGTCATGGACTTGTAGTCTATCATATCGAATCTCATCAGTATCCCCTGATTGAGGAAGATATCATCTGATCTCGTCACACCTCTAATCCCAATAGTACATCTGGCCAGGATCCTCCATCTCGAACTCTAAGGCCAACTTCCTTTGTCACTGGAGTAAGTCTTGATGTCCAGTATGTCTCATTGGATTCTCCCTCTGTGACTGAGACAAGATCCATACCCATTCCTCCTGACTGGCTACCTCCTATGTCATTGTAGCAAGATCACATCTCCTAGAAGCCTCTTGCCTCTGAAGATTATGTCTGGCCTCCTCAACTCATGACACATGTTTGTCGGTCCTAGGAGATGTCCCTCTCCCACCTGGATCTAGGGGGAAATCCCTCTGAATAATTGGCTCTCTCTGAGATCAGTCTAACTCTGAGTCTATACATTCTTGTTTAAAACCAAGATCATTAAGTATCCATCGATCCTGGAGTACCATGCTCCCTCTGAAACATGACTCCCTCCGAGTTTGTACAATCTTTGTGTTGATGAATGCAACTATGTGAGACATTCTCCATCTTACAAACATGTGAGGTGTGGATCATTGCATCTATGTGAAGTCTTTATCTTCGCTGACAAACCTGAGAGAAATCCCCTAATAAGGGTACGTGGTTCCTGCCTGAGACAGAGCTAGGAACATAGAGATGACCTCCTCCATTCAGAGAGTTGAGAAGAACTCCAAATGATTATCCAGTGGGAAAGGTGATTTGATGAGTTGGAAGTGCATGTGCTTGAGCACAAGGTGAACAGGTGAAATCCCAAAGTGTTGGGTGCATCATCGTGTGAACAGAAATGAAGATGATGTGTTAGCCTCCTTTGAGCAGCAGAGTTGCCGAGAAAACTCCAGATGATTCTCCTGTGTGAGGTAGTGGGAAAGAAGATTTGTAGAGTGGGCATGTCTGTGGATGAGCACAGGTGAACGTGTGTAGATTTGGTTCTTCTATGTAATGCAGTGAGCCAGAGATATGGCATCCCTATGGATGTGCCCCTAGTGGATGAGCACTAGTGGGTGTATCAGATCCTTTGCTATGTGTTGTTAAAGAGTCAAACCTGCCTGTAACCCTAATTGTTATGTAAAGGGTACAGGTTGGCCCCACCTTAATGTGATTAATAATAAATGTAAAAGATAATTAATATGGTTAATATTAATTATAATAATAATAATAACAAATTATATTGTGACTTAGTGAGGTCGGCCCTGTTGAACCAATAGACACTTCAGTTGATAGGATAAGTATAATATAAGTAAAGGTAAAATCCCCATTATGGAAACACGTCCTTTACATGAGTTTGGAAATTTCAGCAAGTACATTTACTTGAGATAAGTGTGCACCTCTCTTGGGCGCTAGAGTTCTAGGGTTTGAAGCACCCTCTTGTGTGCTAGGGTTTATCTTGGTGGAGGTATTTCTCTTGAAGAATATCAAAGGATTTGGCTGGGTTTTATTCCCTTGTTGAGAAGGGTTTCCCAGGATACTTCTTGTGTTCTTGTGCATGGTGTTTCTTCTTGTGATCTTGGTTGTTGCAACATTATTTTTTATGGTTAAGTGAAATGCTAAAATGGAATGAACTTCATGCTTAACCTAACACATTGAAAAATTCAACATGGTTTTGGAGCATAGGTCTTGAAGAACCCATTGCACAAGCATCTACCAGTCTCCTCTCTCTTCTGCAGAACCGTACAACCCTCCTAGGGTTTCCAGAAAATTTGTACGACCCTCCTTTATGAGGTGTTTCAGCCCTTAAACACTTGAACGTTGGGGATAATTTTTCCATAGGAGAGTATGGCCTCCTCCAGTGCATCTCCAGAGACTCTCAGAGTGACATTCCGAGCATTTTGAAATTTTGGCCCTAGGGTTTCGCTAATTTCTGCAGAAATTTCAGAATTAGGATTTCTGCAAACTCATTGAAGGAGCTCTTCAGCTCACCAGTGTTCTCTTATCTCTCAAAGGCTTATTGTTGGTAGTCATAAGTCCAATAAAACCTAAAAGTGCTAGTCTAGCCTAGCCATTAGGTTTTCTAGCCTAGTTGACAAAGGGTTGTGAAGAATCTAAAATTATGATGAACAAAAACTATGATGGAAGATAAGCTTGATGGATCAAGCAAACTTCAAAGTTCTTGAAAGACAAGACTTCAGAGGAAGACTTATTGTGGGTAATACAAAATGGTTTACCATAGAAAACTATCAATGAATGGAAAGAAGATGACGTCATGACAAGGAAGCTAATCACCTACTCAAGCCCTTACATTGAAGGGATGGCTTCAAAATAACAAAGATGACAAAAGGTGACATCGTGACTATATTCTTCATAAAGACCTCAGAGGATAGAGATCATCCAAGAGCCATTGGAGAAATCATATCGGCATCCTCAGGTATTCACTTGTATATATTATTTGTACCATTGTCATGAGTTAAATTGCAGGAGGAAGGAACCTTTGTTGAAGTCATGGATCCAGAGGGATCTCAATGCATTCAGAGAAACAACACACTCAAAGTAAAGACTCTAGGTTTGATTGTTGAAATTGTCATTCCTCTAACCTATATTTCTAAAAATTTGCTACATTACAAGTAGGTGTTGTAGGTGTGACAATATTCCTTAAATTGTTGATTCTAGAAATGTACTCATTATTCTCCTTTAGGAGATATTCTTGTGTTGGTTCTTTTTGTTTTCTTGTTCCAGATAGGTCAACAAGAAAAGAAGATGCTTATCCTTCAGAGGGAGTCACTTGACTCAGAAAGAGCCAAAACCATTTGAGAAAGAAGAAGAATAGAACCATCATTGAATGCTACAAAGCATGATCAGAATCTTTCTAGGATTCTATGGGAAGAAGCATGCATGACACAGTATATGTGCAGAACAAGAGTCTTCACGAGACTTTGAAAAACATAACTCCCGAAGAAGTCTTCACCGGAATGAAGCCTGAGATTGAACACTTCAGGTTATTTGGGTGCCCAATGTATTTTCATGTACCCAAAGAGAAGAAGCCCAAGCTAGATCCTTTAGGAAGAAATGATATAGTGAATCTTCAAAGACATCCCTAGTCAGAGACAGATTGAGACAAGCAGAGACGTTGTCCTTGAAGAAGAGACAATTTAAAAATTAAAAAAAAAAGACCCAGAGAATCTCAGATAGATATTGACAATGAGACAATACCTTCTCCCCCTTCAGCAATTCAAAGGGAGACAGACATTACTCCAGGTTATCCAGTTTCTCTAGTGGACATGTTCAGAGACATTGCAGTAGGGCATAATATTCCTACTTAGACTCACTCTACAAGATGCAGAGAAACATGCAAGGCTCTCAAGGCACATTCTTAGAGAAGCAACAAGAGAACCAGTATGGCAAGATGCCATAAGAGAAGAATATCATCATATCTTAAAAAATGATGCATAAGATATTATTCAAGGACCAGAAAGGGAAGTTTGTGGTAACTTCCAAGTGGATCTATATGATCAAGCATGCAGCGGATGAAAGTGTCAAGAAATACAAAATGAGATCTATAGTCATAAGTTTCTCACAAACAGAGGGAGTTGTCTATAATGAGACACTTGATCCAGTGAACCTGATACACTTCCATTCGTACTATCATCCATGAGTTGGAAACTATATCAGATAGATAGATTCTTTATGAGTTTGGATTTCAGCAAGAGTATTGTTGATCCAAACCTATATCATTACAGTATGGTGACGAGAACCTGATTTTGATGACTTACTCAGAAAGCCATGTTGTTGGATAGAAGTAATCCTTGACTTCTAAATTCGAGATGAAGAATCTGAGTATGATACACAACTTCTTGGGACAAGAAGTATGACAGAGGACCAATGAGATTTTCCTGAATCAACGAAAATATACAATGAAAATATTAAAGTTCAGTATGACAAAATGCAAAATCCATCGTGATGGATTCAAAGAAGCAGATTGATGATGATTCAGACGAGACTGATCCACAGCCGATTGGATCAATGATGTATCTGGTTAACACCAGACTTGATTCATGTCATGTAGTGAATGTGCCTAGTCATTTCATGAGTCAACCAAGACAAACTCACTAAACAACAACAAAACATGTATTGAAGGCACAGTTGGATATGGAATGAGATATGCCTCCAGTGTGAACTTGAGTTTGTAGGATATGTCGATTTAGATTGAGCAGAAAGTACAGTGGACTGGAAGAACACATTCGGTTGATGTTTTACCCTGAAGTTTGCCATGGTTTCCTGATGCAGCAGGAAACAAAACTCTGTGGCCTTGAGTACCACATAGGCAGAGTATATAAGCATCGAGTGTGCAAAGCAATGTGGCTTCACAAGTTGCTGACAGATTTACTTGACCATGAGATCGATCCTATGATGATAACCAAGAGCCGTGAGTAAATCTCCTTAAGAACCCAGTTTTTCCTGATGGATCGAAATACGATGAGATGAAATATCCTTATTTCAGAGATATGATGCATAGGAAAATTGTACACATGCAGTGCCTTCCTACACATGAGAAATATTGCAGATATATTCACCAAAATAAACTTCATGAAGAATGGCTCCCTAGTTGAGAGGGAGTGTCGATAACTCCAGCCAAGACAAAATTCAAAATACATCCGTGTGAGAATTGGCATGATAAAGAATGCCTCCCTAGCTGAGAGGGAGTGTTGATGAATGCATCTATGTGAGACATTCTCCATCTTACAAACCCGTGAGGTGTTGATCATTGTCGCTATGTGAAGTCTTTCTCTCAGCTTACAAACCTGAGAGAAATTCCCTAAGAAGAGTATGTGGTTCCTGCTTGAGACAGAGATAGGAACATAGAGATGACCTCCTCCATTCAAAGAGTTGAGAAGAAATCCAGATGATTATCCAGTGGAAAAGGTGACCTGATGAGTTGGACGTCTCTGTGGCTGAGCACAAGGTGAACGTGTGAAATCCCAAAGTGTCGGGTGCATTATCATGTGAACAGAAATGAAGATGATGTGTTAGACTCCTCTGAGCAGCAGAGTTGACGAGAAAACTCCAGATGATTATCCTATGTGAGGCAGTGGGAAAGAATATATGTAGAGTGGGCGTGCATGTGGATGAGCACAAGTGAACGTGTGTAGATCTGGTTCTTCTATGTAATGAAGCGAGCCAGATATATGAAATCACTATGGATGTGCCCCTAGTGGGTGTATCAGATCCTTTGCTATATGTTGTTCAAGAGTCAGACCTGCATGTAACCCTAATTGTTATGTAAAGGGTACAGGTTGGCCCCACCTTAATGTGATTAATAATAAATGTAAAAGATAATTAATATGGTTAATATTAATTATAATAATAATAATAAATTATATTGTGACTTAGTGAGGTCGACCATGTTGAGCCAATAGACACTTCGATTGATAGGATAAGTCTAATATAAGTAAAGGTAAAATCCCCATTGTGGAAACAAATCCTTTACATGAGTTTGGAAATTTCACCAAGTACATTTACTTGAGATAAGTGCGCACCTCTCTTGGGTGCTAGAGTTCTAGGGTTTGAAGCACCTTCTTGTGTGCTAGGGTTAATCTTGGTGGAGGTATTTCTCTTGAAGAATATAGCAAAGGATTTGGTTGGGTTTTCTTCCCTTGTTGAGAAGGGTTTCCCATGATACTTCTTGTGTTCTTATGCATGGTGTGTCTTCTTGTGATCTTGGTTGATGCAACATTATTGTTTATGGTTAAGTGAAATGCTAAAATGGAATGAACTTCATGCTTAACCTAACACATTGAAAAATTCAACACTCTGGAGCCAACTGCTCCCTCTGCATCTTCCGAAGTCTGATATCCAATGAATTGTCCTAGGAAGCTGCTCCTCCCTACTAGATCCTGAGGGTTGACTCCCTCTAAACTCTAGCTTCCTTTGAACTAGTACTAGGTGAGGTCGTCTGCCTCACCACTGGTGAAGCCACCTACTCCTATTCATCAATATCCATGTGGAACACTCTATATCCCACAAAAAAATTATCATTTTCGGAAGGTTCTAAATTCGTCTTATTCGCCTTTGGTACATGGATATGTACGGTCATGTATACAACTCCATGTCTGGATAGTCTGCTCCATGTATCAAACTAGAGACCATCTAATTTGTTTCCTCCTGCAACCGTCACTATAACTCCCTCTTAGAGCTATTACTTGTGACCTTCCCGGAACAAGCGTAATAACAAAAAAAAATAACAGAGAAGAACAATATTTTTATGATAAGGAAATAGGAACAAGAATAAAAAATGGGAAATAGGAACAACACTTTTCCAATGTTGTTACTAATCATTCTTTTGTGGTATCTTGCCCGAAACAAAACAAGAATAAAAGACAAGAGCAACACTTTTCTAGTGTTGTGACCTCCATAGTAACCTGCCTGGGACAAAGACAACAACCAATAACATCTCCTAGAAGAGACCAATTTTATCTTGCAAACAAGTGCATCATTAGTACTAAACAGTGAGGATTGACAATATTTGTTGGCACAGGGGCAAGCCCAGGGTTCATCTCTAACAGCGCACCAACAAGCCCTAACTATTGGCCCTTTCGACAACACCTGTGAAGTAGATGCAGTCTCACCCGAAGTAGCAATAGGGGATTGCAGGACACAAGTGTCTACAACCAGAGGAAACACTAAGTGGATCCAAAACAATAGCAACACAACAGCTAGATATCATTTACCAACTTAAACCTACTTCGCACAGGTATCTCTCATATCTAACACAATGATGCAATAACATAACAGAAGATAAAAGAACACAACATCAATCCCACAGAACAACAAGATATACGTGGTTCACCCTATCCCTAGGGCTACGTCCACATAACTGTGTTTCTTGATATTATAGGAAAACATACAGTTCTATCTGCGCTCTTAGCTTGCAGATCTCTCTCCCCTTCTCTCTCTCTCTCTCTCTCTCTCTCTCTCTCTCTCTCTCTCTCTGCACCCAGCTGTAGAGTTGATATTCACACCCAGCTGAAGATCTTACAATACCAAAGTGTTCTCACACGCAACACTTCTCTCTCTCACTGTAATAATCACTCAACTAACACCCAACAACGAATGACCAATGACGAACCCCTCTTCTCCCATCTAGGTTCTTATTTATACATTACAATAGCTCTCGGACATCCTTAGGTCAAAACCCTAGGTGTCTAAAACCCTAGGTCCACTTTGACCCACGTTTTTCGAGCTTCGCCAGCATGTATTTCCTTCTTTCCCGCGAGGTGCTCTGAAGCATCTATTTGTGGTTTTTTATGCTTGTTGAGTTGTCCACGATCTATCTTGCTTGTTGATTATTCTCCTCGATCTTCTCTTCCAACGGCTTGTTTTCCCTTACTTCACTCATTTTCTGCTTCTTTGACCACTTCGACCTGATCTCAGTCAATGTGCCTTCCACGCAGTTCGCATTTCATCTTTTCTTTTCCTTTTTCTTCGCTTTCTTTCTTAATCCATACCCAAGGGCCAACAATATTCAAAACATTTGATCGCAAAAGTACTTAGCAGTAATAGATCTCTAAAGAGTGATGTCCCGGTTACAATATTTATTTAAGATGCAGCAGAATAAAAATATCAAACCTGATATGGAAACCTAGAGTTTTTTTGCTAGGGAGGGTGTGTCATTCCTTTGAATTCTTTGGATCCAATGATCCCTCTAGGTCATTGCTTGGACAAAGTCCCTTGTACATCCCCTACAAACACCCTCATACTCTACTAAATGATATATATATATATATATATATATATATATATATATATATATATATATATATATATATATATATATATATATATAT
>ML783709.1:791345-817319 GCA_009831015.1 Picea engelmannii
TATACAATTACCGACTTGATTAATCCTCAATGGGGATTAATCTAATAATAAAAATAATAATAATGACATGATTAATCCTCAATGGGGATTTAATCCAATAACAAAATAATAAGAATGCCCTTCGCAATTACATTATTTCAACAGGTCGGCCCTGCCAGATGGTGACTCTTCACACGTGCCAGATTAGTATAAATAAGAGGCTAGCACCTCACTTCTATCACACACTTCACTTGCTCATGTTCTTATGAGGCAAGTTGATATTTCAAGTTGGTGAAAGAAGAAGAAGGGTGGCGCATCTCTTGGAGGAGGATTTTCTGTATTGGTTGAGTTATCTCTTGAACTTTTGATAAGCTATTTATGATAAGGAAGTTTTGCTGGGTTTTCTGTCCCCTAGAGGGTTTCCCAGGATAAATGTTGTGTCTATTGTGGATGTGTATTTGTCAGTGATCTTGTTCTTATTATGCTCTTATATTATGAAATGCAAAGAACTATAATATCAGCATAAAACATTAACAAAACTGGAGACCATCGATACATCAGGAAATCACAAAATCAAGATAGCAGAAAGTTTAATGTCCGGGAAATTGTCAATAAACCCTAAAATTTCAACTTTGGCGGAAGTTCAAACTGAGAAGTGTAGTAGGTGCATTAGGGCAAGGTGAGTTTGTCTATGCAAAAAAATTTCCTCAACTCATCCCAATAAATGCTCAGCGAGCTTCACAAAGAAAGTTGTTGAAACTGCAGTAGTGGGTTTTAGGTGAAATTTCAAGTTTCACCAAAATGTGATCTAAAACCACTAGGGGGTGAATTAGGCTAGGGAGATTTGATCTATGGAAAAATTAAACTCATCGTCCTCCAATAAATTGTTCGACGAGCTTGACAAGTTCAGTTCTGTGCAGCAGAAAATTGTAGCGACAAACAGGAACTGTGCAGTACCAATATTTCAACTAGCTCTAATACCATGTTGGTGTTTTATAATTCTCATATCTGATAGTTATTGCCTTATGATTAATTACAAGATTCACTTTCATACATCAGTTATCATAGAATAACTATACACTGAAAAATCTCAACTATAACAATGCAGCGAAAATAACGAGATCTAAAAATATTAACCATGCACAGTAGACACAAGAACACAAGAGTTTACCCTTGGAAACCCAACCTTGGGAGAAAACCCAGCAACCTTTCTCTAGAAGAATTCAGTCCAAGATATTACCAATACATCACCATTAATAGCCAAAATACCATACAAAAAAGATCCTTCCCAAGGCTAGCATCACCAAGACCTAGCTCCTCAATAATATGACCAAGAATAACCGAGCAAGAGCTTCTCCAAGTGTGGCACACTCTCCAAGATGACTAGTGACCCAGAAATAGCAAACTGCCAAAACTACAGTTGCAAATGTCTTGTGCGCACTGCAGAAGGAGTTGTCAAACTATCAAAATGAAATGAGTCAGTCATGTATTTATATTGATCTGGGCATCAGTCTGGGGCCGACTTCTTATTTCTAGGTCTTCAATTTTATTATTATTTTTCCTGTGGGGCCGACTTCTCTTCCTGAGTCTTCAACTTCTTCCTGGGGCTTTTGTAATGGTGTAGATGGGTCTTCTTGTACTTTCTTATGGAGAATAACTACCCGAAGTTGCAAATCTCCAACAAATAGTTCTTTGTAGAAGAAATTTATAAAAATAACTTCTAAATTTGAAATGAAGGATTTGGGCTTGATGCACTACTTCTTAGGACTAGAAGTATGGCAGAGAACAGATGAGATCTTCCTGAGTCAAGGAAAATATATTGTGGAGATACTAAAAAAGTTCGGCATGATAGAATGCAAATCCATGCCCACTCCAATGGTAATGGATTTGAAGAAAATGAGTGATATTGATTCAGGAGATGTATATCCACACTTATACCAACAATTGATTGGATCACTGATGTATCTGGTTAACACCAGACCGGACATTTTCCATGTAGTAAATGTGCTTAGCCAGTTTATGAGCCAACCGAGACAGACACACTGGATAGCTGCAAAACATGTATTGAGATACTTACGAGGCACAATTGGTTATGGCCTAAGATATGCCTCCAGTGTGGACTTGAGCCTGCAAGGATATGTCGATGTAGATTGGGCAGGAAGCGCAGTAGACAAAAAAAACACCTTTGGTTGTTGTTTCACTTTAGGGTCTGCCATGGTTTCCTGGTGTAGCAAAAAACAAAGCTCTGTGGTTTTAAGCATCACAGAGGCAGAGTACATTGCATTGAGTGTAGCTATCTGTGAAGCAGTGTGGCTTCACAAACTTCTCACTGACTTGTTCGATCATGAGATGGATCCTACTACTATTCATTGTGATAACCCGAGTTGTGTAAAGCTCTTTGAGAACCCTGTGTTTCATGATAGATCGAAACACATTGAAGTAAATTATCACTATATCAGAGACATGGTGCAAAGGAAGACAGTACATGTGCAGTATTTTCCTACTCATGAACAGATCACAGATATCTTCACCAAACCACTTGCCAAGACAAAGTTCGAGTATTTTCGTGAGAGACTTGCCCTGGTGGGAAATGCCTCCCTAGCTGAGAGGGAGTGTTGATGATTGCAACTACGTGAGACATTCTCCAGGTCACAAACCTGAGAGAGAGCCCCTGAGAGGGGTGTGTGGTTCCTATCTGAGACAAAGCTGGAATGTAAAGATGGCCTCCTCCTTACAGAGAATTGAGAATAACTCCAGATGATTCTCCTATGTAACACAATGAGAAAGGAGATCTACAGAGTTGGACGTGTTTGTGGCTGAGCACAAGGTGAACGTGTGAAATCCCAAAGTGTTGGGTGCATCGTCATGAGAACAAAAATGAAGATGATGTATTAGCCACCTTTGAGAAGAGAGTTGATGAGAAACTCCAGATGACTCTCATGTATAATGCAATGGGAAAGAAGATTTGTTGAGTGGACATGCCTGTGGACGAGCACAAGTGAACGTGATCCTAGTGGTTGAGCACTAGTGAAGAAGTGGTTCTTTTGTGTAATGCAGTGAGCCAGAGATATGGACATCCCTATGGATGTGCACCTAGTGGATGAGCACTAGTGGGTGTATAAGATCCCTTGCTATATTGTTAAAGAGTCATACTTGCATGTAACCCTAATTGTAATGTAAAGGGTACAGGTCGACCCCACTTTAATGTGATTGATAATTAATGTAAAAGATAATTAATTTGGTTAATATTATTTATATTATGAGATAGAGAGGTCGGCCCTGTTGTGCCAATAGACACTTATGTTGATAGGACAAGTCTAATATAAGTAAAGATAAATTCTCCATTAAGGAATCATATCTTTTGTGTGAGTTTGGTAATTTCAGCAAGTACACCTTCTTGGGAAAAGTGTGCACCTATCTTGGGCGCTAATCTTCTCAAGTTTTCAAGCACCCTCTTGTGTGCTAGGTTTTCTTGGTGGTGAAGGTCTTTCTCTTGAAGAATATAGCAAAGGATTTGGCTGGGTTTTCTTCCCTTGTTGAGAAGGGTTTCCCAGAATACTTCGTGTTTTCTTGTGCATGGTGTTTCTTCTTGTGATCTTGGTTGTTGCAACATTATTGGTTATGGTTAAGTTAAATGCTAAAAATGGAATGAACTTCATGCTTAACCTTGCTTATTGAAAATCAACAGGAAAAATAAATCATAGGTGTGTGTGAAGTAACTCCAACACCCCCCTGAACATCACTATGGTGAAAATAAAGAATGGGTCCCAGTAACAAGGCCTTGTTAGGTACCCAAATACAAATGATACACTGAAATAAACGAGGAAATACAGAAAACCTCATGGGAAAAACCCCCTATCAAATTGCAATGCATAAAAAAAAATGAGAAGAAACAAAAAGCAGTTGCTAAGCAACCCTGTCCTTCACTCCAAGAAGACCTCGCAACTGTGCAAGTTTGTGCTCGTTGAAGATTTTTTTGAAGATGTAGATGTATGCACAGTATGATGAAGTAGATGCACCATTGGGATGTCCACACATATCCACTTTCTCTTCTTGTAATGAAGAAGATCCAAATAAAATTTGGATGAAACTTTGAAAATCGTGCAATCGTTTCCAAAAAAACACTGAAATTATGTTAATTTTAAAATGATCATAACTTCACTTCCCATACTCCATTTCGGACGATTTTTTTTTTTAAATTGGATATTTTCCCGAGAGAAATCCAAACATCCAATTTGTTTCTGCAAATTTTGCTTAAAAAATATCAAAATTAAGTATGATGTGTGCGGCTCCCTTTTTGTCTCCTAAGATGCATGCATTGCACATGGAAACATGTCTGTATGTGACCCCTGAGATGCATGCCATATATCTTCCACATGAAATTCAAAAAACAAATATGAAATGGAGTAGACATCATCTTCAATTAATGGAATACAAATTTGTGCAGATACTTGTGTAGAAGGCTCTTCAAACTGAGATGATTTATCTTCCAGTGGTTTTTCTACATTCTTTATTTTGTCAACCTTTTGCATGCAGTCTTCACAATCTTATTTATTCTCGAATAGAACCTCCAATTTGGTCCATAATTTGTTTGGAGTTTAGTCTTGTGATTCATCATATACTTGATGGAAAAGTTCGAGAGAAACAGACAAGCATATAAATCATATGGCCATATCTTATCTATTGAGAAAGTCGTTTTTTCTCATCGGTGGAATCAGGCTCCACTTCCATTGCCATAGTTATTTGGTACAAGCCTCTGCATCTGAGTTGAAGCGGAATTTTTGGCTTCCATTCCAAATAGTTATGAGGCGTAAGAAGTATTGTCGATGAGTAAAACATAGATTCCATCTTTCTGTGTTTTCAATTTTCAGTACCTGCAAAAATAATTTGGTGTAGATTTTTCTTAGCAGTCTGTGGGCTCTGATACCATGTAAATGTGTTGAACCTGCACAGAATAGATCTAGCTAAAAAATACCACACACATTTGCAAAGAGAAATTGAGAAAGAAGAAGCAAAAGAGAAAGAATGGAAGAATTCTCATTAACTGTATTTCACAATCAAAGAGTGAATAATTTGCAATAGATATAGGATACATGAGCAACTAATGCGTCATAGTGGTGGTCTAGAATGATCTGGACACACACCAGCAGTTACAGGAGTAAACTACCACCTAGTCTAGTCTCTCAGGCAGTTACGGGAATGAACTTTCACCTAGCATGAGTTAACTAGTCTATCGGTCTTCAATTAAATGATTGAAACAAAGTGAAGTGAGGAGGATACCAGGGAATCATGAGTAATGCACTAGTCTGGTGATAATCCCAAGGACAATGCGCATTAATTGGTGATGATCCCAATGTTGCATGGTGATAATCCCAATGTAACATCTAGACTCCGCTCAACTGATCAAACTGAAGTGAAAATTGAAAAGAATATTCTCCTAGAGGAATATTCTCCCTAAATTTTAAAAGACTGGATAAAGACTAATAAACCTTAGGAAAAAGAAATCATAGGTGTGTGTGAAGTAACTCCAACACCCCCCCCTGAACATCACTATGGTGAAAATAAAGAATGGGTCCCGGTAATGAGGCCATGTTAGGTACCCAAATACAAAAGATACACTGAAATAAACGAGGAAAGAGGGAAAACCTCATGGAAAAAACCCCCCCTCAAATTGCAATGCATAAAAAAAATGAAAAGGAACAAAAAGCAGTTGCTAAGCAACCATGTCCTTCACTCCAAGAAGACCTCACAATTGTGCAAGTTTGTGCTTGTTGAAGATTTTTTTGAAGATATAGATATCTGCACGGATCTGATGAAGTAGATGCACCATTGGGATGTCCACACATATCCACTTTCTCTTCTTGTAATGAAGAAGATCCAAATAAAGTTTGGATGAAACTTTGAAAACCGTGCGGTCGTTTCCGAAAAAAACATTGAAATTTTGTTGATTTTAAAATGATCATAACTTCACTTTCCGGACTCTGTTTCGAACGATTTTTTTTTTAAATTGGATATTTTCTCGAGAGCCCGAGAGTAATTCAAATATCCAATTCATTTCTTCAAATTTTGCTTAGAAAATATCAGAATTGAGTCTGATGTGCACGGATCCATTTTTGTCTCTTGAGATGCATGCATTGCGCATGGAAAAGTGTATGCATGTGACTATGCATGTGACCCCTGAGATGCATGCCATATATCTTCCACATGAAATTCAGAAAACAAATATGAAATGGAGTAGACATCATCTTCAATTAATGGAATACAAATTTGTGTTGATGCTTGTGTAGAAGGCTCTTCAAACTGAGATGATTTATCTTCCAGTGGTTTTTCTACATTCTTTATTTTGTCAACCTTTTGCATGCAGTCTTCACAATCTTCTGTATTCCCGAATAGAACCTCCAATCTGGTCCATAATTTGTTTGGAGTTGAGTCTTGTGATACATCATATACTTGATGGAAAAGTTCGGGAGAAACAGACAAGCATATAAATCCTATGGCCATATCTTGTCTATTGAGAAAGTCGTTTTTCTCATCAGCGGAATCAGGGTCCACTTCCATTGGCATAGTTATTTGGTACAAGTCTCTGCATCTGAGTTGAAGTAGATTTTTTGGCTTCCATTCCAAATAGTTATGAGGCGTAAGAAGTATTGTCAGTGAGTAAAACATAGATTCCATCTTTCTATGTTCTTCAATCTTCAGTACCTAGAAAAATAATTTGGTGTAGATTTTGCTTAGCAGTTAGTTGGCTCTAATACCATGTAAATATGTTGAACCTGCACAGAATAGATCTAGCTAAAAAATACAACACACATTTGCAAAGAAAATTTGAGAAAGAAGAAGCAAGAGAAAGAATGGAAGAATTGTCATTAACCGTATTCCATACTCAAAGAGTGAATTATTTACAGTAGATATAGGATACATGAGTAACTAATGCGCCATAGTGGTGGTTTAGAGTGATCTGGACACACACCAACAATTACGGGAGTAAACTGCCACCTAGTCTAGTCTCTCAGACAGTTACAGGAGTGAACTGCCACCTAGTCTGAGTTAACTAGTATATCAGTCTTTAGTGAACTGATTGAAACAGAGTGAAGTGAGGAGGAAATCAAGGAATCATGAGTAATGTGCTAGTCTAGTGATGATCCCAAGAACAATGTGCATTAGTTGGTGATGATCCCAATGTTGCATGGTGATAATCCCAATGTAGCATCTAGACTCCACTCAACTGATCAAACTGAAGAGAATATTCTCCTAGAGGAATATTCTCCCTAAACTTTAAAAGACTAGATAAAGACTAATAAACATAGGAAAAACCTTAGGAAAAATAAATCTTAGGTGTGTGTGAAGTAACTCCAACAAAAGAAAATAAATACAAGAAATAAGTTTTTAGAAGGAAGACAGTGGGCAGTAGAAGGATCAACAAGACTTGGTAAGAAGAAAAAATAAGTTATCAATCTTTGGTTAAACTTTTCTAGTGAAAGAGGTGGAATAACTGGATGAAGAACTTGATAAATAAAAAGAAAGATATGATCAACATAAACTTACTATGATGGTCTCTCATGTGTTTATTTGGTCATTGATGTCCTTTTATCGTTTTCATCAACGATTATAAGAAGCGTTTCAATTGCTTCTTTCCCTTCATTTGTCAGTTTATCGATAGCTTTCTTGAACCATTCTTCAATGTAGTTTTTCATAGGTGCCACGTTGATTTCATGCCGGATTTTAATGTTGAACAGCTCACCCTCCAAGTCTCGGAGATAAAGGGAAATTTCATGTAATGCTTCTTCAATATCCTATTTTTTTACAGAGTAATCCACTAGCCAGTTATCTACGGTGTTCTCATCATATTCAATTATACCATAGAATTTTTCAATTGCAATCCTTTAAAAATCTCAACTTGGTCATCATCGAAGTGTTGTTTTGTTAGGAACAAGAAGTTGATGATCAACTTGGGATTTTAGATTTCGTTAGTGCTTCCAGCTAGGTATAATAACTCTTCTCTCCTTGTTATTGCTTGGTTGCACGCTTGAACGATGTTGTTCAAGTTCTTTATTTTTTCTTTCCAGCAGGCATTTAGCTACTTGATATGACTTGGAGAGGGAAGGTCCTCCTCTCTTCTCTTTAGCTTTGACATGTTGGAAACTTGAATACCAAAGGGTACCACGACATCAAGATAGAAACCTTCTTCATTTTTTTAGGTTGACCTGTAGATACTCATGGAAGGCATGCGCCCTTGAACCAAAAGAAATCGTGTTCTTTGAAATTTCCCAAGCTTTTGTAATCAGTGCCATTTTTTTCTTGATATTGTTCTCCACATTGCTCCTCGTTGATGTGAATAAGCTTGAGGATCCTTTTAATTTGGTTGCAGATGTGGTGGGTCTGAGAATTTCCAAAGGGTTGGAAATAAGTGGAAGAGGCATCAAGGTCTCTTCCAGTTCCTTAATCCTTTCCTTTAACTTTAAATTTTCTGCTTCGAGACCACCAATGGAGTTGTCCAATGCATCGCCAGTTACTTTATGGTTTCTAGAAATCTAGGAAGGCCGCATATTTCTTAGGTTAACCTCTGAACAATATTTCTCCTTTTTATTCTTCACATCACTCTTCTCAATAATTAATTTCTTAGATTCTCACCCTGATTTACTTGTGCTCCATTTATTGCGGGTTGTGTGGAGCCCCTGGGGTTATAATGGTAGTGGACGGATATCGGCCCTGTGTCACGTGAGTATGAGAACTGAGAGTTGTTGATTCCCCCAGTATAAAAAAACAATAATAATAATTAATTTCTTAGATTCGTTCTCAAAGACAGCGCTCTAAAATACAAATGATTCTTTTTCATCAAAGATCTCATTCTCAACAATTTTCAACCATTGATTCTGGTGGGCCGCACCTTCTAGCTAATCAATGTTAGGAAACATTTTCTCCATGTCAGCCTCGAGCTACATATCTTCGAGGGACAAATTATTGATGTCACTTTCGAAGCGATGCTCTTCTTCCTCTTGTACAATATTCTTCCTCGAAGGGAGTTTATGTGAGCTTTCAATTTTTCCTAGAGGGGGGTTCTTGTCTCCTCCTCCGCCTGAACTACTATTGATTAATTTTTTAGATGGGTGGGTCGTTGGAGCACTGCTTCGAGGTGTTGTAGTCTTAGGAGTAAGAGTTGGGGACTGGGCACTCTTCTCGTTGGGACCTTTTCCTCTTTGTTTGTAAAATTCATTAGTATTGAGTATCGTCTCTACGTCGTCAGTAGTGTGGGCAGGATTGCCCAGATTATTATCTTCTTCTTCTCCTAGAACAGTGTGGATAAATGAATTGCTAAAACCCATTGTTAACATATGTTCCACAAAGACTCTTTTAGGGTCAAACCCTCTAATCTTTTCAAACATACTTGAGATTCAAGTTGTGGAAGTGGTTTGCAAATTCATCAATTTTGTTCATATTTTCGAATACAAAATCCTCTATTTTCCAAGGATAAAGGTATAAATTGTTTTTTTCATTTCTAATGAAAAAAGTGCAGCCATAAATTATATTGTCTTGCAACTTCTATAACAAACATTTTTTCGGATATATGGCATGGAAGAAAGGAGGGATTTTCCTTAGAACCGAAAATCCTGATGACAATGTAATTTTCCATTTGCTCCAAAGTCCCCTTTTTATCCAGGAATTTACTAGACTTAGCAGATATTCTTGGGGTATCTTTTCCAAACAACAATACTTTAAGAACTGAGACAAATTCGTTGAAAACTTCATAAAAATGCAGGGAAGCTTTGTGCCTCCATAACGCTTGGTATCAAAAGGTCAGAGGGTCAAATTCACAATTCACCTTCTGTCATATAAACAATTTAAGAAATTGACAGCAATGTGCTATCGTAAAAACCAAATAAGAAGCCATAAAGAATTTCTTACCCTTTTTATACTGAGACAATTGGGAAGAGATTTCAATGGAAATCAACTTTCCCCAATCGAAAATGGCTTGCTCCTTGACAGTAAAATATAAGATATAAAGAATCATACGGGAAATGATGGCAGTATTGTCTTGGCCCGTAACTTTGGTAAATAACAAGGCAATTTCCTGAAAGGGGTTCTTGAACAAGTTGACCTGCAATCTGGTAATATCTTCAGGGATGGTCACGAGATTCTCCAAGAATTCAGGTAAGAGATCTAGGCCGTTGTCATGTTTTTTCAAGAAGACCCTGCAATCTTCACCTTTGAAGGTGAGTGTTGGCTTTGGGAGTTTCATCATTTTACGAAACACTTGAGGTGAAAGAGAGATGGAAGAATGGTCTTGGAGTTGAATCATTTGTTGACTTGGTATATACTTCTCAACGCACAGGGAAACTAGTTCCTTGCAGTCAAAAACTTCAGGAACACAGCCTACATGAGCAATTTCGGACGTCCAAATTACTTCCTTCTGAGCAGAAGGGGATGAATAATAAGAATACGATCTAGACCACTGAAAGTTTTGGTCCTCTCGTCCAAAAATGTTCAAAGTATCTCCGCATAACTGTTGTCAAGTTGTTGTTATCATAGGTTGACAAGAGCGTTCTTTTGATCCAGATAATATTTGAAATGAGCACTTGAAAGATATAATATAATCTTGAACCGCAAATCATGTTTTTAATGTGATTTAATAAGAAAACTCATCGAGCCATTCGCTTATTAATGACAATATTTACGGGCCTGCATGATGAGTTATTAGCATTAAACCACACTAAATGTGTATTGGGAAAAGCGCGAAGGTGGCGGGGACGGACGAGAGCAGGTAGCATTCGGGACTTTTGTGAACCAGCCAACCCAGGAATCTGTGAACCCGTCGTTGCAGAAGGTTGATAAATGGCCAAGTGTTGTAACACGGTCGGTCGGACTCAATATAGGAGAGATGAGATACTTAAGAGCTCAGGGAGTCCGATGGTCAAAATGTAGATCGCGGATCGTTTGGGTACAAAATGTATGTCACAAAACATAAGATATGAAAGCTTGAAACCCGCCAACCCGGGAACCCGTGACTGCAGAAACAGCTAAGTATAGGATAATGCAGCAGTCGGTCGGACTCGTGATGTGAGAGTGTGGATGGAGATGAGGATCCGCGCATCTGCCAACCCACGAACCCGTCATTTTGGAAAAGCGATGAAGTATAGTAACTAGAAAGGGAGAATAGAAGGGAAAAATGAAAAGGGGAATTTTGGGTAAGTATAGAAGAGGGAAAAGAAATGGACAAAATAAGTTGGGAAAATAGAAAAGGGGAGGGAAATTTCAGAAGTGGGAATTGATCTCAACAGGTTACTAGCAGGTGCAGTTGCAAAACCCTAAAACCTCTTGCTCAACACCTTATGATGGAACACCTTACTCAAGGAGAGGATATTCTAGTACACCTTAGTCCAACGCACCTATGGGCACTCTTAGAAGGCAAAAACGTCAAGGTTGAGATTTTGGGTCAAAGTCAAAGTTTGACCAGCTATCAATCAACAGAAATCATGAATGAAAAGATGGATCATCTACACTATCCAGCTCTTACATGAACTCTTGAAGATGACATGTGGATAATTGATAGTGGAGCTTCCAAGCATATGACAGGAGACCAGATCAGACTCTCCAATCTAAATGAAAAGAAGACATCCTACAAGGTAGAACTAGGAGATAAGAACACCTATCCAGTCGAAGGAATTGGTCAAGCCTCCATCAAATTGAAAACAGGTAACAATCTTCATTTGAGCAATGTCTTATATGTACCTGGTTTAGAAAAGAATCGTGTATCTATATCTTGCCTAGAAGACAAAGGAAATAGAATAGCCTTTGTAGATGGTGAAGTACTATCTTGGTCTAGAGACTCCAGCATAGAGAATGCTAGAGTTATTGGAACTCGTGAAGGAAGACTATACAGACAACTGGAACGTAATGATTAAGCTCTTGTACATGATGAAGTCAATCCCAGTGAACTTTGGCATAGAAGGTATGCTCATCTTAACTATCAAACATTACCTTTCCTCAAGAAGATGGTTGAAGGAATATCAGAACTACAATCTACACATAAAGGAATTTGCAGAGGATGTGCTCTTGGTAAAAATGTTAAGAAGCCATTCCCAAGCAACAATAATAGATCTAAGAAAATCCTAGATCTAATACATTTAGATGGTTGTGGTCCGATGCCAGTCAAATCTCTAGGAGGTTCCCTTTATTATGTAATCTTCATAGACGATTACTCAAGAAAGACTTGGTTATATCTCTTGAAGACAAAGGATGGAGTTTTTGACAAGTTTTAAGAATTCAAAGCAAAAACAGAAAACCTCACAAGCAAGAAAATCAAGACTTTGAGAACATATAATGGAGGAGAATACACATCCAAGGAATTTGTTTCATTTTGCAAATCTGCAGGGATTTGAAGGGAGCTAATTGTTCCTCATAAACCTCAACAAAATGGTGTAGCAGAAAGGAAGAATAGATCCGTTGAGGAAATCATGAAGGCACTAATGAATGATCAAGGTTTGTCCATGTATTTATGGGGAGAAGCAATCATGACAGCAATATATGTTCAGAATAAAAGTCCCCACCGCATATTCAAGGATATGACTCCAGAAGAAGCCTTCTCGGGAAAGAAACCCAATGTGGAACACTTAAGAATATTTGGGTGCCTTGTTTACATTCATATCTCCAAGGATAAAAGGAAGAAACTAGAACCCTCGAGAAATAAGGACATATTTGTTGGATACAGTGAATCATCCAAAGCCTACAGACTCTATATCTCAAAACAACATAAGGTTGAAGTTAGCAGAGACGTGACCTTCAATGAGAAGATGGATTTCAAGAAATTAATAGAAGAATCCATAAAAGAAGAAGAATATGAAGAGCTTAAAGAAAAAAGCACCTATCTTCCAGAAACTCAGAATGAAGAACCAAAACAACTTGATCATCCGATGCAACCATGTGAACCTATTGAATCAGTCATTGTACCCAAAACTACAAAATGTCAAGTTTGGCTTGAAGCTACTCTACAAGAAGAAGAAAGACTCAAAGCCCCAAGTGGCACCTTCAGAGAAAGCAAAAATCCCAAAAGATTCTCCAGCTATGCAGCATGTATGACAAAGCTTATAAATGAAGAACCCACCACATTTGAAGAAGCAACTCAGAAGAAACAATGGAAAGAAGCCATGACATAAGAACACCAATCCGTCATGAAAAATGATGTCTGGGAAATCGTGCCTAGACCCAAAGAAAAATCAATGGTCACTTCAAAATGGGTCTATAAAATCAAACATACAGCAGACAAAAGCGTGGACAAATACAAGGCAAGGTTTGTAGCTAGAGGGTTCTCCCATAAGGAGGGAAAAGATTATGACGAAACCTTTGCTCATGTTGCCAGATATAATTCTATTAGAGCCATTATATCTCTTGTTGCCTCCATGGGATGGAGTCTACATCAAATGGATGTAAAAACAGTTTTCCTCAATGGAGCAATTGAAGAAGAAGTATACATTGAACAACTTCAAGGCTTTGAAGTACATTCCATAGATACTCATGTTTGCAGATTAAAGAAAGTCATTTATGGACTTAAGCAAGCTCCAAGAGCTTGGTATGCCAGAAAAGACAACTACTTAATAAGACTTGGTTTCTCTGAGAGTCGTGCAGATCCAAATCTCTACTACAAAGTTGTGAACAATGCACCTGTGATTCTACTGCTATATGTCGACGACTTATTCTTGACAGGTGCAGAGTCTCTCATCACCCAATGTAAGAAGGAACTAACTTTTGAGTTCGATATGAAAGATCTCGGTCTCACGCACTATTACTTGGGACTAGAAGTATGGCAGAAGCGTTGTGAATTCTTCCTTGGACAAGGAAAGTATGCAGTAAAGATTCTTCAGAAATTTGGAATGATGGATTGCAAATCCATGGCCACTCCTATGACCACAGATATAAGAAAAGTAAGAGACTCAGATTTTGATTCAGTAGACTCTTCCCTATATCGAAAATTGATTGGGTTGTTGATGTATCTAGTAAATACTTGACCAGATATTTGTTTTGTTGTAAACACCTTAAGCTAGTTCCAGGTGGGACCCAGACATGAGCATTGGATAGTTGCAAAGCATGTTCTAAGATATATTTGTGGGACGCTAAACTATGGTTTAAGATACACCTCATCTAGTGATATACAACTTCATGGATTCATAGATTCAGATTGGGCAGGGAGTGTAGAAGACAGAAGGAGTACTTCAGGGATGTGTTTCAGCTTGGGCTCTGCTATGATATCATGGGTCAGCAGGAAAGAGAAATTTGTCGCACTTACCACAGCAGAAGAAGAATATATCGCAGCATGTGAGGCATGTACTGAAGTAGTATGGTTGAGGAAGCTGATTTCGGGATTATTTAATCATGTACCAGATTCGACCGTAATACACTATGACAATCAAAGTTGTATAAGGCTATCAAAACACCCATTATTTCATGATCGTTCGAAACATATTGAGATCAAATACTACTTTATTTGTGATAAAGTCCAAGAAGGAGAAGTGAAACTCCAATATATCTCCATAGATGAGTTGGTAGCATACATTTTGACAAAGCCTTTGTCCAGGATAAAGTTTGTGTACTTAAGGGACAAGATGGGGCTCGTGGAGACAACTCCCTTAGTCGAAAGGGAAGAGATGGCTCCTCAGGTTGGGAGGGAGCACTGATACATATTATTGATTCATGGATAGTCATTTTCCAGTTTGGAAAATGGTCCAGGTTGGGCAGTTCCTTTCTAGTTCAAAAATTGGTTTGAGATTTCTGACGGACAAGCATTTTCCAGTTCGAAAAATGGTCCAGATCGGGCAGGCATTTTCGTAATGAAAATGGTACGATAGATTGTTGATGTACCATAGACAATGATTCCCCTTGTGACCAGTGTGGGGGAATGGTCTAGGAAAGTCATTCTTCTTGGCAGTCACTCTGAGTAGTGGTCAAGTAGAATGGTCTACCTCGTCGGGCAGTGACTCTTTCGAAGTTCACAGTTGTGAGCAATTTCAAAGAATGGTTTGTTTTGGAGGTTGGTGCAAGACAGTCATTTCCTTAGGAAATAGTCCGGACAGTCATTCCCTAGGGTAGACTCATTCTCTCCAGGTTGCATTATGATTAGTGCCGGAGGAATGGCCCAGTTAGGTGAATGGTCCAGGTTCAGCAATCAAGGACAAGCATCCCCTAGGGCAGACTCATTCTCTCCAGGTTGTACTATGATTAGTGTCGAAGGAATGGCCCAGTTAGGTGAATGGTCCAGGCTCAGAAATCAGGGACAGTGATTCTTCTATGCTTGAGAAGAATAGTCCAGATATCCCATGGTTGATGTTTTGCCTTCTGAGGGAAGATGCTCTTCCAGATGTCACAGATGTGAGTGGAAGAATGGCCCAAATAACTCAGTTTGTATCATGATATTGTTTATGCAGATTGATATCAAATGATATGATTGTTATAGAGACTGTATGTTTGTGGACAGTAGTTGTATACTCCTATGAATAGACACAGTTGTGTTCTATTGGATGGCATTGTTATGATTGCCATGGAGACTATCTAGTTGGATAGTGATGATGATGTTATTGGTTGAATGGTTTGTTTGTGCTCAAGACCATTGCATTGTATACCTCCCTAGCTAAGAGGGAGTGTTGATATTATGGCAGCTGCGGGAGGTATTAACCTTCACTTGTAACCATTGATGAGACTAGAATATTCCAGGAAGCAAGAAGAAACCCTAAAGCATTGGACATAACCCTAGAAGACAAGTCGACTAAAGAAAATAATTAATATTGAGTTTTTAGCCTCTAGAAAGAGAAGTCGACCCAGACAGCTAAGGAGGAGCAGTATAAATATTGGACGCCAGAGCTCATTTGGTACTCATAGCTCGTAACTGCAGAAATTTAGTGGTGCACAAGTCTAGAGAGTAGTTGCATCTTTAGTTGTAGCTACTGCAACTTGTAATTTCGATCTTTTTGGGTTGGACTTTCTAATCAGTCTTGGTTATCTTTGCTTGGTACATTAGCCTTGGTTCGCTATTAATTTGCTACCGGAATTCTGCTCTCTGTCAACATTAAGGTGCTCAAGGGTGGCATTTGTGCCTATGGTTGGGTGACAATATTTCTATATTGTCGATGGTTAAACGAGCACACCCATTTTTCTAACACTTCTGACTACCAACCCCCTGATGGTGCCTTCTCTTGCCTTTTAAAATCTGCTTTCAATGTTCTTGAAGTAGTTAGAGTTTGTCTTTCTAGAACTTTCCACGATTCCTTTTGCAGTAAACAACTTTTAATTTTCACTTTATTGAATTCTCATAAATGACGTTATGTCATTGAAATTCGTGCCTCCAAATAGGGCGCACTTGTTCATTTAATAAAGTTTATTTTCAAATTTTCATGTTGACTTTCTTTAACAAAAGTGTATTGTGCTTTAATTTTGAGCAATATATTTTTCCTTTCATCCATGGAAAAATTCTAGATGCAATCTTCATCATCACAGTTTTCCAACGAGTCCTCCTCAACGCAATTTGGAGTTTTGGATCTCAAGATATGAGCTCTGGAAGTTGAGGTTCCAAGCAAATCGATCATCAAACCATAAAATCCAAAGTCATTGTTCTTTCAATTTCTAACAGTATCATGGCCAACTTTAGCTCTTGAAACATATTCCATCATCTTCCTCGTCTAATTACCTTTCCGACAAGGTATAGTTTTCCCAAATCCAACTCTTGGATCTTCAGTTATGGCTTCGAGAAGTTCGTCACTCGGCATTTGTTCATCTAACTCACGAGTTAATCTTAGCCCTTGATCTTAATTTGTCCTTCTCCTTTAAGATTTCGACTTTTCTTGGAAAATATGTATCCCACATGCATGGGGATATTGGGATTTGAAGTGTTTATAATGTAAAGTCCATCATGCCTCTCATGTAAAGCATATGGAGACTATGGAGACTTAGATATTCAACCCTTAGAAAATTAGTGAATTAATTAAATATTTTGGTTGCCCAGTCATCACCCACTCGTATCCCAATCAGCAATAAGTCAGTGCCCAGTCATAGCCCATGTGTCATAGTCTGATAGGGTGCCACATGTCATAGCATAAATCATTGCCATGTGTCATGATAAATTGGTCGTCATGTGTCATAATATAAGTGATTGTCATATGTCATAATATGCCTGGAGGAAATAAAACTTGTGAAAAATGGTAAGTGTAGGAATGGAATGAGAGATGGGGAGGAAGGTCATGAGGGAGGAGAGAGAGGGAAGGGAATGTGGATCGGAGTGAGGGAGGATTGTAGGTTCGAAGTAGGAGGTTCGCATGGAGGAGTGAGGAAGGTCGTGAGGGAGGAGAGAGAGGGGAGGGAATGTGGATTGGAGTGAGGGAGGAGTGTAGGTACAAAGTTGGAGGTCTGCATGGAGGAGTGAGGGGGATGGGAAAAATGGTTAAGTGAGGGTGAGTGGGGACAAGGATGAGTGGAGAGGGAGTAGGGAATGCAATGTGGGGGTAAGCGATGTGGAGGTAAGGGGAATATGGGGTGTAGGTCTGCATGGAGAGGAGTAAGGGGGATTGGAAAAAAGGTAAAGTATGGTTGTATGGGGAAAGGTGGGGTGAACCAACCCAGTTCACTATTTAATTATCCAAAATACTTGGAATATAAAATAATTCATTTAGGATAGTAATATATATATATATATATATATATATATATATATATATATATATATATTGAATAAGAATATGAATGAGGTGATGAGCACAATGAGAATGAGAGCTTTGTATACCCACGCAGGGGTGCCCTTTCATGAAGAGGCATAACCTTTCATCAAGAAGGTGTCTCTTCATTATTAAACATTAATTATTGATTACTTATTATTATTATTATTATTATTATTATTATTATTATATATTTCCAAGCCAGATCACTAGGTAAATATCCAAAATACTTGGAATATAAAGATATCTCATATTTTCATATATATATTTCCAAGCCAGTTCACCAGGTAAATATCCAAAATACTTGGAATATAAAGATACCTCATATTTTCATATACATACATACATATATAGTTCACCAGGTAAATATCCAAAATACTTGGAATATAAAGATATCTCATATTTTCATATACATATGTATATGAAAATATGAGATATCTTTATATTCCAAGTATTTTGGATATTTACCTGGTGAACTGGCTTGGTTCACCATAGTGGTATCAGAGCTTTGTCTCGATCCAGCTTTTGGCCACAAATAAAGTTTCTCTAAAATCAGGTCTTTGACCTCATATTGGCCATTGGCCATTTATAAATCAAATATTCTACACACTTCAACGAAAGTAAAAAGTCATTATGCACAAAATAAATAAATAAAGGTTTTTCTTAAGAGACACGTGAAGAAGTATAAGTGCACACCAAGAAGGTTGAAAGAAATATTCCAAATTTGGCATTAGTTAAGTTAATTGTCATTTAAAAAGTGAGAAAAAGTAATTGAAAAGAAAAAGTTTCAAATAAGAGAAAAAGTTAATATGTTATTTTACATTTGGAGATTTACCAAGGAAGGTGTTTCTTCAGATTTACCAAGGAAGGTGTTTCTTCATTATTAATCATTAACTATTGATCACTTATATATATATATATATATATATATATATATATATATATATATATATATATATATTATGTTTGTTACAAAAAGGTTGAGTGGAGAGGTAATGGAGGGGGTGTGGTCTCGCAAGTGAGATGAAACAAGAAATATGGAATATGGAATAAATACGGAATGGAAGAACTAAGAAAATGAATGGAATAAAGAACCAAGAAAATGAGACTTAGTCTCGAGTGTTAAGAATAGAACCAAGAAAAATGTGTAAGTGTGGTTCCAAGAAAATCAACTTGGTTCAAAGAATATAATCATGGTTTCGAGAATATTAACATGGTTCCAAGAAAATATTAGTTCCAAAAATTAGTTGTGTTGTACATGGAAAAGCGTTGTTTGGGTGATTGAACAAAAACCTAGATATCTTGAGCATGCGGATTCAGAGTTTTAATCCGTAAAATGCATGACGAAGCTGAGACTAAGAGCTACGCTATGAACTGATAATCTTTCAAAATTTCTTTCTTCTGATATCAAATTTATTTATTTTTTGTTATTCCAAGAACGGGAAATCTAGGGGATCAAAAAATTTTATCAACATCTGGCTCCAACTGTGGAACAATGACACCCTGTGGCTTCCTGAGAATCTAGAAACCTGGTTTGGTTGCCTTCTCCATTGGGTTATGGAGTCATCTTCAAAATAAATTCTTGTAATTCCTCGTCAGTTAGTTCATTAAGTCATCTTCAAACATTGCCTCCATCTAGCAACTGCTTTATTGTGCAAAACTTTGATTGAAGAAATAAACTATGTAAAAACCAGATCTACCTACCCAAGGAAAAAGGCACTTTTCAAGTATAAGTAGATTTCCAATTGAGACATTCGAGCATCCAATTGATTTGTGGAATGAACTCCAAATTTGGGAAATATGTCAAGCATCAAGAGCACACCCAAAGTGTGTTGGAGGGGGTTCAGATGTACTCAAATTTTGATCGCATTGCGTGGCCAACAATACTTTGGAATCATGATTCAATGAAATCAATTATTTGTTGCTCAAGAATGTTGTTGTCTTTGGTTGGATGTGAAGTTTTGGATTTGAAAATACTTTCATCTTTCTCCTTATCATTGACCACATTCAATATTCTTGATCCATTAACTATGTCTTGAAAAAACTTTTCCTTCATGCAATGGCGATCTTGTTGTAAATACTGAGAGGGGTGAATCAATGTTTATTAGCAAATAGTATTTATTTTTTTTACTTTATTAAGACTAAACAGATAGATTAAGATGCAAATCAGAAATTGAAAAAGAAACACTTGAAAATCAACTTTAGTTTATTACAATGACTTGTGAGGACACCAATCCCTTGTAAGCACCAACTTACAAACAAGTTACAGGCTCCAACCTGTCAAGAGAATGAGGACACCAATCCTGAGTAAGCACTAACTTACAACTATTCAAAAAATGATCAAAAAGATATGCCCTCCTAGCAGTTTGTACCCAACTCAGATTCCAAAGACACTTGCAGTTAAGCATGTAATTTAACCTCAGAAAGACTGTTATTTGACCTGCAAAAAGATCTACAACTTTCTCTCCAAAATATGCAACTTGGCCTCCAACCAAGTATGCAATTTTCCTTCAAATAGGTCTGTAATTCACCTTAAAAAATTTGCAAATTTGCCTCCAACCAGGTCTACAATTCGGCTTCAAAAACTCTATAAATCTGCCTCGGAAAAGTTTGTAACTCGACCTCCAGGTTTGCAATTTGGCCGCGGAAAGGTCTACAATTCTCCCTTCAATAGGGTCTTCAAGTCATCCTTCAAACTATGCAATTTCGCCTCCAAGATAAACCTTAAACCCAACAAAACAAGCCCACAAAAATCCTCAGTTTTCACCCCCTTTTGTACTTGGTTCATGAGATATGAACCCTTCTCCTATAGCTCGCTTGAACATGTCTGAGTTGTGCTTGAGTGAGTAGAATGATCCAGACAATTCTTATAGATATATATATATATAGAGAGAGAGAGAGAGAGAGTGTGTGTGTGTGTGTGTGTGTGTTTTGACCGTGACTTGTTGGGCCGACTTGTCACCTTGTGATTGGCTGGGCCGACCTGTGGGTAAAGACAAGTATAGATGAATATATTCAATAAATTAATTTCTCCTCAACCACGGAGAGTTAGGAACCGTGCCATCTATCACTGGAAAGGTCTCGGAATAGGGTATCTAATTATGTAATTTGTTCTTTGATTTGGACTACCTTTGTAGGGTAAAAAGTCCTTTCAAAATCATTATCTTTTGACATCAATAACAACCATTTTCAACAGATCTTTTCCATCATTGTTCTCAAGATTAATTTCTTCTGCCAATGTTTTTTGTGGCTTTTCATCATCTATTACAAGGCTGAAATCTTCTTGTGCATTTGGTGGAGGCTCCTCAATTTCATTTTCAAACTTGTTGCTTGAAAGATCTTCGCATGGAGTATATGAGCGGATGGAATCTTGCACTTGTAAATTGGAATTATCATTTTCATTTTGAGCGGTATCACTTGATTCAGAAAAATCCTCCAATCTTTGATTAGATTTTTCTTCCAAATCATTCACTTCATTGTTTTGTGTCCATATGGGAGAGGGTGGGTGGGCAGCAACATTGAGAACATTTGGGATCAACTTTTCAGTGAATGATGTTTCCAACACACCCCAACTGGTAATGGTCCCACGGAACAATGAATAGAACCATTCAAGAGCATCCCCACGTAGAGTTTGTAAAAATAATCGACATTTAACATTGTCTTCAGTGAAATTGAAAACATCACATTGTTTTTGAATTTAAACAAGTGTTGTTTTGCATCCTTTGAAGTATTCCCAAATAATGTGGAAAAAATTTCAGTAGAAATGTTTGGCATTTGAGAATCCACCTTTGGCAGATTTAAAGGGCTCTTATGCAGTCGTCTCCTTCTTTGGGTATCTCTTCCCTTTGCTGCGTCTTGAAAAGCCATTGATGGGCTTGGTGGAAAAGGTAAAGTAGCATCACAACATGAACAAAATTCTTTGGTGGAGCCACCATGAAAATTTTCTTGAGATTTATTAATCTTTCCAATGAAGTTACTAGGGCCTTTGAGTTTTTTCATTGGAATCTTCGGGGATTTCATCCTCCCAAATCTTTGATGGTTCTTAGTTGATTTCATCCTCCCAAATCTTTGATGGTTCTTAGTTCTTATTGAGGTCATTCAAATATCGCTGGACAATCTTTTTATAAATCTCGTGCATCTAGAACAAGCAGCAATCTTCTTGAATCTTCTTTTTGAAACTTTGAAACATGGAGATTCTAATTCTTCAATCAAATCTGAGACAGCCTCAAATTTATTGAAAATAAACTAATCCCCAGTATGGTCGCCGAAAATGTTGATGTTTAGATTGGTCAAAACCCAAACAGCGACCTCACGAGGATATCAATACTACTATGTTTTTATAGTGGGGGTACTCCTCTTTGGCTAATATGTTGGAAGATTCTTTGTATGATTTTACAATGAATATAAAGGGTGAATGCTAAAAAACAAACCCCGCAAGCTCTTCCAAGAAATCTTATATATGCAAATGTAAAACCCTTATATATTGTTATACAGATATACATCAGATCATTTAAAGAAAAGATAAGAAGATACCTCTTTATCAGCAGATCTTTTAAAGTTGGGGCTTATGTTAAGAAGATACCTCTTTATCAGCATAGCGCAAATATTGTTGACAAAACCTTGGTGATGCTAGTATTTATTTTCAATGTCATCAGTGGAGGATGCAGAAAACTAACTGGGGATGCAGAAGTTCATGATTCTACCTGTTGGATTTTTTTCATTTAGAGGAGCTATACAGGTAGGTTTAGAAATCTGTCATCGTTTGAAGTCTGCAATTAAGAAAAAAAGTGGTCCAGATGCAACAAACGTTGGAGATGAGTGGGGCTTTGCCCCCAAACATTTAGTGGAATGAAGAAGGCCAAGGATGGCTGAGGATTACTGTTGAGAAAAGAGGCTATACTGGCAAAACATTTCTGAAGGTCAATGTGGAGTCTATGGGGTACCCTGCAGCAAAATTTTCGCATTGGGTCTTGGTGGCTGTACGAGAATTGAGTAAAAAACTGCAGAATTGATGACAGGGCATGTGTATGTATTCTATGTTAACTTAGCAGAGGTTCCATCATATGAGCAACTTCAATTCGAGGTTTCCTTGTTCTATATGGTGATCAAGCATAATGGGAGATGGCTTTCGCCATGGATAAAGTGCTAAGAATGTTGAGACTGGTGGATGCAGGGGTTATTTTTGAGATTCTGGGATTCTCAAGTGCCCCCAAGGACACTTGTCCCCAAGTTGGAGCCAGATGTTACCCCCTGTAATGGCATGGGTGTTTTGAATATTCTTTCCAGAATTTTTTGTGATGAGATGCAGTTGGTAAGGAGTAGTTTGAGGATCAGGAGTGCATTGTGCCTTTGAAGAGTCTTGCATCAAAACAATTACAGTAGAAAATGCCTTGATGTGGGCAATTGTTGTCAAACAAATTAATTGTAGCACTATCATAATACAGAGTTGGAATTAGTTGCTGCAAATCTCAGTGTATTGTCCATGATGAAAGCATCTCTGCATGGTTTTGGTTTGATGTTTCGTTCGGAAGGAATGCAACGACATCTAGTGATACCCAGTCAAAATCATCGATAGACAGCCCTTTATCTAGAGATATTCGTGGACATGGTGTACATCAAGAAAGGTAGATACTGAGCGTGAAAGAAAGGAGAGTGATGTAGATTAATATGGAGCAAGAGAGGCAACCAGTAGAAGACAACCAATCAGTCCAAGTATCTCTAAGAGATCTCATGAACAAAAGATCTAGAGGATGAGGAGTTGAACAAGTCAAGAGAACTAAGTGATCAAGGTGATGGTCACCATGTTTCACGTTTAGCAACAAATATGCGTAATGTTTTTGGTTACTCCAATGAGGAAGGACAACCAGAATATGCTGCTCAGCATAATCCAGAACAAAGTGCAGGTAGGGCTGTTTCAGAGGAAGGAGAACCAGATAAGATGAATATTATGCGAGTGTCTGGCAGCTCTGACAGAGATAGCTGAGATTTTTGATTGACAAGTTTTCCCGAAAATTCAACAAGCTTGGCCTCTGGTTTCTCAAGTATTAGCACCTTCCTTGTGTAATGAACTAGGTGAAAAGTCAGCACCATTTTGATAACAGGTTTACGCAGGGATTGTTATAGCAGAAAGGACATTCGGGGCATTTTTTGGGCGCACCTTTCCTGTTCAGACTTGTTCATAAAGCAGTAGTTCATGAGAACATAAATAGAAACTATATGTGACACAAAATCAGATCTGATATGCATTGATTCACAGGCAGAAAAGTTCAGGGTTTTGGAGTTGCAGTTTAGCCTCAGTTCACAATGTACGGGGGCGAGTTCTGTGTTATAGTCAAGCAGTTATAGAGGAAGCAACCACCAGACTCGAGGTAATTAAGAGGATTACACTAGCAAAAACATTTTTTTATAGCAGATCTGAATACATCTAGGAGATCTGACCCAGAGGTTTGAAAATGTGGATGCAAAGCTAGATGAGCAAAACAAAATATCAAAATTAATCAATGATGGGGCATTCAAAGTGCAGATCTTACACAAATTGGTTTTTACATAGATGCAATTCAAAGTATGGTTTATGGCATGGAAGGGAAGCTTGTTACAGGATTTTGCAAATGCTAGTGTATGGTATCTTTGCCAAGTTGTGGAAGGAATGAAAGATGGATCCATGCCACTATTTATACAGAACTTTCAGGAAAATGTATGAATAGAAAATTTTGTTGAAATAATGTAACTGCAAAGAGTATTCTTATTATTATTTGATATATTATTCATTGGATCAATCCCCATTGTGGATTGATCATGTCGGCTATTGTAATAGGACCAAATCCCCTTTTGCGGATTGGTTAAATGATAATTATAATAGGCAGAATTAGAAGTCGGCCCCAGCAGATATTTAAGAGGCCCCAGAATATAATTAAGGTGGTTATAACCACCCAGTTGAAGAAGTCGGCCCTGCCAGTGAAGAGACACTTCACACGTGCCAGTCTAATATAAATAAGGAGGCTAGCGCCTCACTTAGATACACAACTCACTTGCACGACAAGTTTCGGATCTGCTGTTAAAGAAGAAGGAGAGAGAGTGGTGCATATCTGGGAGAGGATCTTCTGCATTAGTTTAAGAGATCTCTTGGCATTGTATTGGCTATCTATATTAAGGAAGTTTTGCTGGGTTTTCTTCCCCTAGAGGTTTTCCCGGGATAAATGTTGTGTCTCTTGTGATTGTGTATTTCTCAGTGATCTTGGATTATGCTATTGTTATCTAATGAAATGCAAAGAACTATAATAATGGCTTAAACATTAACATGGTATCAGAGCCAAGCTAAAGGAAGCATCTTTCACAAGAGTGAAAAGCGTCACTGTTGTCGTACATGAAAATTAGGGCTTTTTGATGGTGAAGCTTTTCAGCCCCAAAACCATTTAGAAAAGTGTGCCCTCCCCTAAGGATCACTTTGGCACTCTCAGCGCACCTTTTCAGTGGTTGGATCTCCTGGAAAGTGAAACCCTAGTTTCACAAAGTACCAGAAGTACCAGAAAACCAGTGTACCAAAAGTACCAAAGTACCAGAGGTACCAGAAGCACCAGTCCAAAAATCCGCAAATCAAATTTGGAGGAGCAAAAGTTGGATTTTCTCAAATCCAAACACACCAAGCTACTTGCCTCAACCAAGCGCACCTCCTGGTAAGTTCAGATTTTGATTTTGAGCACTTTCATTTTTCGGTCATTTTCCTTGCTCCAGGTAAAGATGTCTGCAAGTGTTAAGCTTGTTGACAAGATAGAAGGAGTGGAAAACTTTCGTGCCTGGAAGTATAGGATTGGCCTCATTTTTTAAGAGAATGACCTAGCAAGATTCGTCAAAGAAGAAGTATCGGAACCCGTCGACGCTGCAGAAAAGGCAAAGCATCAAAAGGACACAATCAGGGCCAAAAGAATCATTGCAGATTCAATCAAAGACCACCTGATTCCTTATGTGTCATCTAAAAAGACTCCGAAAGAAATGTTTGATGCTTTGACCAAACTATATGAAGGAAAGAACATAAATCGGAAGATGAATCTAAGAACTCAACTGAAGAATACAAGGATGCAGAAAGGACAAACAATTTAGGAATACTTCTCTAGAATCTCAGAATTCAAAGAACAGCTAGAAGCTATTGGAGATACCATAGACGAAGACGAACTCATAATGACAGCCCTAAATGGTCTCACAAAACCTTGGGATGCATTCATCCAAACGATATGTGCCAGAACGGAGAAACTGAAGTTTGATAGTCTATGGGAAGAATGCATCCAAGAAGAAACAAGAGTAGCGAATC
>ML783709.1:826862-845768 GCA_009831015.1 Picea engelmannii
TTATGGTTGATGGTTTGAAAGAATAATAAACTCCTAGATTTCATTTTTGTACTTAGCTTAAAAGCCTTAGTATTTTTGTTAGGGACTACCCCCCTTGGCTTCGCTAGGAGTTGGCCTAGACAGAGGAGTTGAGGATTAGGTGATATCACCTTAACTCTCACTTGCCCCCAAGGACACACCGAGTGGATTGAAGATTTCTTCCACGTCTCCCAGGTGTGTATAAGGTGGCAACAGGTCAAATGATAATTATAATAGGCAGAATTAGAAGTCGGCCCCAGCAGATATTTAAGAGGCCCCAGAATATAATTAAGGTGGTTATAACCACCCAGTTGAAGAAGTCGACCCTGCCAGTGAAGAGACACTTCACACGTGCCAGTCTAATATAAATAAGGAGGCTAGCGCCTCACTTAGATACACAACTCACTTGCTCATTTTGAGAGACAAGTTTCGGATCTACTGCTAAAGAAGAAGGAGAGAGAGTGGCGCATATCTGGGAGAGGATCTTCTGCATTAGTTTAAGAGATCTCTTGGCATTGTATTGGCTATCTATATTAAGGAAGTTTTGCTGGGTTTTCTTCCCCTAAAGGGTTTCCCAGGATAAATGTTGTGTCTCTTGTGATTGTGTATTTCTCAGTGATCTTGGATTATGCTATTGTTATCTAATGAAATGCAAAGAACTATAATAATGGCTTAAACATTAACAAATTTATCCCCTCAGTTCACTAATGCAAACAGTTTGAAGAACCTTCGGTATATTGCAGACATAATACACACACGGACTGTCAACAAAACAAATGTAATGGCAGTCTTGCAGAATAACATCACTGTCTTTGTCTCCAAAACAATTCAAAGGGAGCCGTCAAATTAGAAAGATCACTTACAACAAGCAGTAATGGAGATCATGAATAAGTGGCAGTAAAAGGCAGCAGAGCAATTAAAAGAAGCAAATTCATCTTCGGTGACAGATGGCAAAAGGGATGCAACAAATGATGATGAATCTGCTGAAGAGAAGGCTAGGGCATGTAATGACTAGAAAGATGACAATCCTCATGGAGCTGGCTGCAGAGCAAGATGATAAAGGGGATGCTGGAATTCTGAGCAGCATTTGACATATATATACATATGTATATGCCCTGGAAATGACACTTGTTGAGCCGACCTAAGACAGAGTTTTGGACAGGGCCAACCTATACATTTGTCAAAATTTGATATAATTTGAGGACCAACTTGTATACTTAGGAGATTTGATGATGATTATTGCATCCCTAGTGGCGAAATTCAAGCATTGAAGGGCCTTCGGAAGCTGGATGTTGTAAGCGGAAGCCCACATTTGATGAGGACATCCCTCATTTAGGGAATTTCAATGTAAAATTGTACATGTGGCTTGTGTTACCCTCTCAAGAGTAGCAACCTTTGATACCCTTAAAATTGTACATGTGGCTTGTGTTACCCTCTCAAGAGTAGCAACCTTTGATACCCTTACAACGGTATCATGTACCTACCTGCATGAGATATCATGCATCTCTTATCAGATCAAGACAAAGTCTTTTCTTTCTCCGATTGAGACATGATGCCTGCTCGATGAACCATGATGTTGCTCATTTCAGATGCTCGGTTATCAGATACATCTAAAGATCCAAGTTACCTCATAGATACTCCATGTGTAATACTTACCTAGGCATGATGATATAACCTCTTGGCATGTCGTGAAGTTGTGGTTACCTTACAACTGTTGATTAGAATGTCATAACATACAAAATTTTATTACTTGTGTCGTATTACCTTAGGGAACATCTTGTCTATTAGAAGTGTGTCTTTCCTAAGATGACTCATACTACTAGGTGTTTAGACTGGATAGCGCAATCCATATCCTAACCATCATAAACATTTTCCATATCCCTAGTATCACTCGTTTCCATCCATAGTAAAAGATAACTCAAAGGTCAAAAGGAAAGGTCAAAATTAAAATCCTAAATCAAATAAAGCCACAAAGGCTACGCGGTGAAGAGTGAAGTCAAAGGCCAAAGAAAAACAAAACTTGAGCAATGCCCCTCGTTAAAAGGCCAATACCCCTAGTCCCGGGTTATGTAAAGAAAATCTAAAGAATAAAGACTTGTTCAATAAAGTGAACATCTAAAGAAAAAAGTCTAAAGGGGTAATAAATAGAAAAAATAGGTCGAGGAAGGTAACTCGATGAAAAGCTCCCTCTAGAAGGCTATTATAAAAAAATGGCCTAGCTAAAACAAAGTTAGAGGCATAAAAACCTATAAAAGTGACCTATGCATGTCTAGGATTTTGAGGGTCATCACATGGATCATCCCCTTTTCCCCTTTCATCACTAATTTCATTAATTGCCTATCTTCCTCCTAAAACCTTAGGAAATATGGGTTTTCCTTAGGAATGGACTCATTTAAAACAATTAAATAATGTTTCCCTAGGTAAGACTTAGGCAAGTGTCAAAATTAATTTAAATTGTTATGCTTACTAAGAAATTCACTTGGAATTAAAAATTAATGATTTTCTAGGAGGCTAAACCCATCATCTTAGGTGGATATTAAACATTGGAGTACTATTGGACACATGGAGTGCCCCCTTTTCTTTTTGAGCACATGCACATTATCATAACTTAAACAAGAAGCAAATTATGCTTTGAAACGTGGTTTATCTCCTTGAGAAAGTTAAGCGCTTGGACTATTTGTGTTGAATTTTAATCCTTAGCTCATGCACATGTAGTTTATTTCATTTAGCATGTACTTGAACCATAAACAATGCAGCAATACCATACACAAGTGCTGCAATAACCAAGATCACAAGAAGAATAACCATTCACAAGAACACAAGAAGTATCCTGGGAAAACCCTTCTCAAACAAGGGAAAAACCTAGCAATCCTTTGCTATATTCTCAAGAGAAGATCCCCCAACGCCATAGACCTAGCACACAAGAGGGTGCTTACCAAAACCTAGAACCTAGGACCCAAGAGAGGTGTGCACTTCAACCGTACATGCACTTGCTGAAATTCCAAGTTGACAAGTGAGAGTGTGTAATCCTCAATGGGGATTCACCTTTATTTATACAACCACTGACACAACAAAAGGTGTGTCTATTGGCACAATAGGACTGACCTAAATAACTCAATAATATAATTAATCATTACACAATATTAATTATCTTACATATGGTGGGGCCGACTTGTACCCTTTACATCACAAATTAGGGTTACAAGTAAATCTTACTCTCAAACAATATAGCAAGGATCTCACACGTCAACTAGTGCTCAGCCACTAGGGACACGTCCACCTGTGCTCAGCCACAGGGACGTCATACTCAACAGATCACTCAACTGAGTCCACAGGAGTACCATCTGGAGTACCATCTCAAGCCGACTCAACTAAGTCCATAGGAGTACAAGGCAGGAGACCATCTCAAGTCGACTCAACTCAGTCCAGAGGAGTACAAGGCAGGAGACCATCTCAAGTCATCTCAACTCAGTCCAGAGGAGTAGACAAGGGACCACACGTCAAAACAACTCAGTCTAGAGTCTGACGCACACCCATCACATGGGCACACATCGTCTCAACACAGTCTAGAGGAGAACGACACACCCATCACATGGGCCCTCTCACAGATCGACTCAACTTAGTCCAGAGGAGAACGACCTGGAGAATGTCACACAACGCTGCAATCATCAACAATTTGACCATTTCTTGACCCTTCTAAGAGGGATGTGGCTCTTGGAGCATTATTTTATTATGTTTTGACCCTTTCCAAAAGGGGAAATCACTATTTTATTGTACGAGCACATTTTATATATTATTATTTTGCTCATGGTTTGTTACAGCAAATGATTTTAACCATGGTATTAAGCTTACCCATGGTTTTTGTAACTCGTTTTGAGCCTCCTCTTCACCTATAAAAGAGGAGGCACTCTCATTTGTAAAAGCATTGGAGAATAAAGGAAGGGTTGCTATAAGGACGGGTGAGGCACTCAGGATTTATTCTTCACATCACCTTGAGCTTCATTACCCTAAATCCTAGCAATCTTAACATAGGGAAGCCCCCTTAAGTTGGAGGAGAGCTAGCCTAAAGTGCAGAAGAGTGTTGGTGAGGTGATGGTGGCCCCCTCTTAGTTTCACTCGGATCGCACTTAAGCTTTGGGACTTTATCTCCTAAAGTGGGAGATCATGTGGTAACAAATCCATTGAACATGACCCTACACCAACATTGGATAGTGAAACTGTACCCCGTATCTAGGGTCATGAACCCAATTAGAATTAGTGAAACCACCAACAAAGCAATACAAATCAAGGTTTCGAATGGGCCCCAAATATCCTAAGGGTTGGTTTAATAATGCTATAAGATAGGGTGATTCATTCCATGATAATTTCACATGTGTGAGTTGTCTTCAGTCAATTCCTTTATACGTGCCACCTTCCTTCGTAAACAATAACCAAATTCATGTGGAAGCATTTTGCATCAAACTGAAACTAAGGTTCAAAATGAGTGCAAAGAAAAGCTTTCATTTGTTCCAATTCCAGTGATTGGGTTCCACTAAGAGAGAATTTGGGTTGAAGAATAATGGAATCAGTTTATAATTTATTTGAGCAAGTCTCAACCCTAATGGAAAATGTTTTTGTCATATAATTTAGTTGAGCCAGTCTCAACCCTAATGGAAAATGTTTTTGTCATAGACGATAAAAATGTTGACTTGAATAAGCAATGAGAAGACGATTTCAAAGGAAAAGTTAAGGCCTTGATCGTGCACTAAGAAAGCTAAAAGCCAACCTATGTTTGCAAAGCCTCCCCATGCACAGACTAGAATTTAAGGTGGGGAATTTGGAACAAAGGTTTTAGCTTCGCAACTAGTTTGAAAACTGATAAGGAAAGGAAATGCTACAAGGTCTGTAGCACCTACAGTAGCTCTAAATTGACCCATTTAGACATGGTCAACGAAGGGGATGGTTGCTCCTACCTCACAATTAGCACTAGAGTAATGAAGATTGCATGACGTATCATGTTCAATTTTGTTGCGAGGATGCCCTCTTCACCAAGCTTTTATAAGAATTTTCGGTCTGTCTATTGCAAGCATATATCATATTTTATGAACTCTGAGTTCTGGTATGGGAAATCCCTTTTTATAACTGAGATATATTTGGTGAGACATATGGTCAATTTCAGTATTCTATATCAGAGGGCTTCGATAACAAACATCTTTAATATATTGAATAAAGAGTATGTTCACTTCCATCAGTATCTATGGGGATGTATTGTAAAAAATCTATGGAAAAGGGAAAAATAAGGTCTGTGCATGTCAATACTTAATGGAATGCTTCGGTAGAGTCGTAATTCATCTGCCTTAAAATCCTTTGTATAAGGTATGTGCATGTCAACATTTAATGGAATCATTGGGTATAGTTGTAATTCATCTGGCTTAAGACCCTCAGTACATTATTATAATATACTCTCTTTTTATTTCTTTTAAAAGAAAAGTCAGTTTAGAAAAATGTGTATCTAATAGTGAAAAATTATGCCAAAATAAAGGAATACTATAGTAGAATGATAGAACATATAAAGGAAGAAAATTGTCATACCTCTGATTTTAAAAACAGACAGATTCATAGGAACATAATCGGTTATTATGCGGTTGACCTCGGTGAAAAGATAATAGTTAATTCATACTAGATAATCATTATCACGATGGAGGCTAGGGATATTTATATTAATCTAAACATTTTGGTTAATAATGAAGATGGAGAGTTTTCTACTATACTTTTAGTTTACTTAGATCATCAATACTAATCAACTAGTTATATGCATTAAATAGTCAACCTTGTCAACCTTGTATTAGGTTTATTACAATCCACTTTTCAGCTCGTCAACTTTTCTTGGTGGGAAACTATTGACAAAAGTGGTCCAAGTTGGGCTACAAAATGCAAGCACCCTCAGCATAAAAATAGCTTGCATGAATCCCCAACTCAGCTTCAACATGATGCTTAAGGAAAATAAAAATTGTGACAGTATTTTTTTCGAAAATACAGCATATATTACAGTATGTTTTTCCATTATAGATGGAAAATATGATCAGCCATTAATACAAGTAACCAAATCACAAATACACGAGAATAATCACACCATGTCTATGTAAATTTGTGATTGTTCAAATGTCAAACTAACGCATGATCTACTTATGGTGTCAATTGACATTTTCTATGGAAATAGGGACTTGATATAATTTATTTAGTGCATTTCCAGAAAATACATAAAACATTAGCCACATGAAAGAGCATAATACTTAAAATGTTAATTTAATTCCAGTAGAGTACACGCAACTTCAAATATTGAGCCGATATGTGTATGTGTGTCCCATTATTAGAATGAAGCTCTATATTCTGGGGACCACCCTGTTTGCCTTTGAAACCAATGAGATCCTCTCCTATATGCTCACATGACTTGCAACCTAAAGCAATTATATTGCAAGTAGTATGCTGTAGCAATCTCATCCATATCCATAATAAAAGCTGTGCGCCTAGGTTCATTCCAGCTTGAAGAGCTATATGTGTGTAATGACAGCATCAAATGTAGCTGGGAAACTATATAGTTTTCTTCTTGAGGAACAAAATTTGTATTATAGAACTGTATACTTTTCAGCTTCAGCTTAAAACACAATACAATGAATATATAATTACATTTACAAGCACACAAATTTATTATAGCAGTCCACCCAACTGTGGGCCTATCAATATGTAAAACGGTACAGGTCAGCTAATAGATACTTGTTTTCGGGCTATCATCACAACCACACATTTTTAATACAACTCACCAGAAGAATCTCACTTTCAGAAATTAATCAAAGTTGATGATCCACCATCTAGCATTGTGCTTTTCCACGCTCTCTATGGTATAAAATCTGAAATTTCCAATCCAGAAAATTAAACACCATACTTACATAATGGAACAGTTCTTGTGAGACTTCCTTTTCTTCTTCTTCTTCTGCTTTGGTGGCTGAATGACAACCTTGATTGCTGCATCGAAAACAGCTTTGATATTCTGCAAATAATAGTCATGACAGATAAATTTGTATCATTCCAGAAAGTGACTCCTAAATGAGAATATCAAAGGAATGTCTAAAATCCTGATCATTCAGCAGAACATAATGGTTTTGTATTTTTTATATTAGCTACTGGTTTAAGCTGCTATATATATATATATATATATATATATATATATATATATATTTCAAGATTAATAAAATCCAGTTTCAATTCAACAAAATAGGATGAATACAACTCAACATACCACCTGGAACTAAAAACAAGAGGGGTAGGGAAATCTCATTACATATTCCTGGGTACCCAATGCAAAACATATAGCTTTTAAATTAGATACCTGCTGAGTTTTTGAACTGCATTCTATATAAACAGCAGCCCCAATCTGCTTCCTCAGCTCCTCTCCCTGCAAGACAGCTACAGATTTTACTAGCAAAACAAAGTAATATATCTACTCCGAATGATTAAAATAACAGGGGTTGCCCTAAGCCTTAAGGTGCTTACATGTTTAGTTCAATAATAATTACATGTTTAGTTCATTTTAGATTAAATAGCCTAAAATGGTTATTAAATGCCAGTTTTAGCTCAATCTCAATTATAAAGCCTTTCACATTAACACCCAAAAATGGTAATTAATTAGCTCAGACCTGGTTGTCCTTCAAACCAAGGGATCAGCCCCCTGCTATTTTTCTTTCAAACTCAGCAAACTTAATTTCTGTTTCAATAGATTTTTATACCCAGATCTGAAGAACAACAAATTCTAAATCTGATCTATAACAGAAATATAGCTGAGTTATAATAACCTTGCTAGGCAAAGTGGAATTAATAGAAACCAACAACAGAAAAAAAATTAACACCAGAGATACCCTGGAAACCCCAACTCTGGGGAAAACCAGCAAAGAGGGTTTTATTAATCTTCAGCGTCAGCAAATCAGAAAATAAATACAACAGCCAAACTGGGCAACTTCACCACAAAGAGAATTTACTTGGATCTGGATAGAGATCTGAGCCAAAGGCTCTGTATTTCGACCTCCTCTTCTCTGATCTGTAGTTTGTGTGTACAGCTGCTATATGGCGGCTGAGTGTGCTGTAGGAACCCCACGGCCTCCACGACTTGGCTCTATTTGCATTGGGTAGGCTTCAGCCTAACCCTTTCTCCATCTCGGCTACTATCGTGGCCTCAACTCGGCCCCCCGATACCTCCTCATGCGGCCTCTCAACAGATTCAGCCCTCACGGCCCTCCAACGAAGAGACTCGGCCCTATCCTCTTGGATCTTCTCGCAGCTTTTACAGAAGATGAAGACTGATGGTCTTCCTATCTCCCTCTTGGCCTCCAAACCTTCCAAGAAACCCTCCTCAACTTTGATCTGCAGCTGAACCCTCTTGGTCTCACTTACCAACTCAATGATCTCCTCAAGTCACCCCCCTTGCTTATAAGTCTCCAGCTGAGTGATTGGATGGTGACAAATCAATGGCTACGATCTAATCTGAAACTAATTTTAACTTTTCAGATAAGAGAAAAGAAGCTTCTAACAAGTGGTTAACTAATAATGATTAATTATTGTCATTTCCAAAGTTTAAACTTAGGAAAAATTTAAATGACAATTAATCAAATTAATTAAAACCATTTCCCTAAGTTAGAAGGAAAAATTTAAATGACTTGGAGATACATTAGTTCATGTGTATTTGGCTTGCATGACACCTTGCCTAAGCCAAGACACTTGTTCTCGTTACAATATTTCAACACTCCCTCTTAAAGGTGTTCTCCACTATTCCCATCTTATCCCTGAAGTAGAAAACTCTCCTTTCATCAAGGCCTTGGTGAGAATATCCGTCACCTGCTCATCTGTAGGTACATACTGTAATTGGACTGCACCCCGCTACACACAATCTCTGATGAAGTGATACCTGATGTCGATCTGCTTGGACCTATCATGAAATACAGGATTCTCAGAGAGTTTTATGCCACTCTGATTATCACAGTGTATGATGGTTGGCTCTATCTCCTGACTGAACAATGCCACTAGCAGCTTCCGAACCCATATGGCCTCACATGCTTCCATGCCCACTGCCATGTTTTCTGCTTCCGCAAAACTCAATGCAACAAACTTTTGCTTCCTACTGAACCAAGAGACAACCCCCAATCTCAAGCTAAAACAACACCTTGAATTGTTTTTCTTGTCCACTACATTTCCTGCCCAGTCTGCATCTGTATATCCCACCAACTTCACTCCATCTCCCTTAGCATACCTCAAACCATACTCAATTATGCCACATATGTAACGTACCCAGCCCCCAGATGGTTCACGTCACTACTAAAATGACCCCATAAAAATTCCTCATACTAAATCTAAATGCGGAAATTAACATACAACATGAAATACAAGCTCCTTCAGCTGTCCATGATCAATAAAAACGAAAATACAATTGCTCAAATGTGCATAGCAACAACTAAATAGCATACAGTAGTATTCAACCATATAAACAAGGATTTAAATGCATCATTATGCCCCCAGCAAGCAGTAATAACCAAATATATTTCAGAGTAAATTGCACAGCAGTTATATCAGCATTATACATGAGTAAACACAGCAAATAGAACATGTATCTTATAAAATGTGCAACCCGCTGCAGAGGACAGACGTTCCTCCCAAGCATAGTCTTGTTGTTCCAGTTCTCAATAGCAAGACACCCCCGATCTAGGGCTATGAATCCACAAGAGACAGAGGTCCCTAAGGCTAACTAATGTCCCCCTTTCAGCAGTTAAACTCTCAGCTAATTCCAATCCACCAGCACACTTCCACTCAACCTGCACAACCCAAGGGATGGAATACCCCTTCATTGTTCACAGTCCCTCAGGCCTTTCCACTCCCCTCTAGGGCTTCCAGCACAAGTTGGATAGGAATTCTACTTGTTGGGACTTCAGGAATTCTACCGCTGCAACACAAATTCGCCCAACAGCCAAAACGCATGCTTCTTGGACGAATTTCGAACAGCTCGTGGCTCCCAGGCACACAACCTCTTTCTCCACGAAATTACACCACTATCTATCAACCAAGTGTCGCTTCCATGAGTAACAGTACCTATGAGGGTTGAGATAAGAACATAATCCTCATCACTTGATTCATCTTGCTTTGCAAGCTTCTTGGGAGGCTCATCATCTTCAGCTGTGTGAGCTTGATGCCTCTTACTTCCTTTCTATTTCTTAATTTCCATAATGAGGGGGAAATCCCTAGCAAAGTGTCCTAATTCTTGACAACAGTAACATCTGATCTTTGAGTTGTCTCTTCGATCCTTCTTAAACTTCTTAGGTAAAGAATGCTCCTTCTTGTTCTTTCCTTTCCTGGTGTGGGCGGCTAGGGCTTGATCTTCATCTACCATCTTTTCTTCTCTTGCAGTTGTCCTAGCTTCTTCCTAGTTACAATCTTCCCAAAGCATACTGAACTTGGGAAGCTTCTTCCTTGAGCAAATTCTTGGATGAATGCATCCCATGACCTTGGGAGGCCATTCAAGGTAGTCATTACCATCTCTTCTCCTTCTACTATGTCACCAATGGCTTCTATCTACTCCTTGATTTGATTCACTCTTGAGAAGTAGGAGTGAATGGTTTTTGAGTTCTGCATTTTCACATTCTTCAACTGAGATCTCAGAGTCATTCTTCTATTTATGTTGCTTCCCTCAAACAGACGAGTTAAGGTGTCCATCATTTGCTTTGGAGAAGATAATGATGATACATGATGGATAAGGTGGTCCTTAATGGAGTTTGCAATAATCATTTTTGCTCTCACCATGTCCTTCTTATATTTTTCTTTAGCTTCATCTCCTTGAGGTTTTTGAACCTCTTCTATAATGAACTTATCCAGTTCATGTTCTTCAAGAAGGAGGGTTACTCTGTACCTCCAGGCCCTGAAGTTATCAGCTCCATCTAGCTTCTCATCGATCTTTGTTCTGGTAGTCATCCTCCCTGGGACAACACAAAAATATGACCAAAATTGAAATACTGAACTTACCAGTAGGTGTGCTCTGCTAAGGCAAACTGCTTGGTGGTCTTGCTTTGTAAAAATTCCCCCAGAAACTGGAAAAACGTCAACCTTGCGGTTTGGGTGAAACCCTAACTAGAGCAGCTACAAAATGGAAAATTGTTCCACTAGAAAAGTGTGCTAGGCTAGGGTGAACCTCCCGATGGTCTTGGTTTGTCTGGCAACAATCTCTAGACTGAAAACGACTCCCTTTTAGGCTTCTATATCTGCAACTAGCTTCTATTCAGGCCTACTTTGATACCATGTTGTAATTTTAAAAAATTCTAGTTACAAAGCTACAGTTATTTAATCCAATAGCAACTGTAATAGAATCATTGAAAGATAGACAATCACAAATACAATATAACATAGTTTATCTTGTGAAACCCTCGTGGGGGAGAAAACCCAGCAACCAAAATCCTCAATATGTATTCCTTCAACCAATACAATGATGAGCTATAGCTCTCCAAGAAAGACCAAGACCAAAAACACCAAAAGAACGAGTCTCCAAGACTTGTGCACTAGACCTTCTTATGCGCTCCAAGATGCACAAGAGAAGTGTGTGTGTGTGTGTGTACAAATGAGAGGAATGTTAAAAATAACTAAAAAGTACCTAGGCAAGTGTTTCTCATCACCTAGGCGCCTAGGGGGTGGGAAAATGCCTAATGTGGACCCTAGTCAATTAATTTATGTGATATGAATTAAAAGTGACTTTATGACTTAAGTGAAGGGGGTGAGTGAATGGACATTCAATCTCAACCACTCATCTAATCCAATCTCAACCGTTGGGTTAAGAAACTCTTCATATTCCCTCATTGAGTCCATTAGGGTAAGGAGGCGCCTCATTTTCTCTTGTTGAGAAAATTTTGGAGAGAGTTTGAGAGAGAGAAGTCGAGCTGAGCCAGAGAGGAAGTTTTTTGAAGATGGCACAAATTCCAAGACAACAAACTACAACACAGAAATCGAGAAGGTACATGGCAGTTCTAGGCCATACAGTATGGATTTGTGGAGGTTGTACTGTTGTTTTTCTGGCATAGAAATCGAGAAGAGGCTGTTGCAATAATTATGGAGAATTGGCACGCTTTCTTAGGCAGTCGTACTATACTTTCAGGGACAAATTTGGGTTGTTCTGGCACGAATTTTGAGGGAAACTATACATCAAAGGGCACAGAAATCGAGGCGCTGACCCATGCATTTGTACAAGAAATTCTGGCACGAATTTCAAGGAGTATTTAGCTCAGATTCTGAGGAGGAAACTTGGCACAGTTTTCGAGATAAGACTGTAATTTATTTCTGAAGATATTGACTGTTGAAATAAATTCTCTCTAAGCTCTGAAAATAATAAAAAGCCCCTCTCTCACTGGTTTTCCCCTCGTGGGTTTTTCCAGGGTCAATGTTAGACCAAAAATCTCTGTGTCTATAATTTCTGAGTTAGTGTGTTGCTGATATAATTATTTATTTCTGCATTTAATGTTGTTCAGAATCCTCATGTTTCATTTCTAAGAATTGTTTATTTGTTGTCATAAAACTGGGTTTTTGGGCATTAAACTATGATTAGTCTCAGTGAGACTTGAAACTGGATGGGGTCTGAAAACTTACATGGTATTAGAGCTGAGTTGAAGAGGAATGCAGAATTAAATCAGCCATACAGAGAGCAGGACAGAAGTTACTTCACTGGACAGAATTTTGGAATTTGTTATTTCAGCCAAGAAGGGTCAATGGCTATAGGTTTAAGAGTTGAGGACAAACTTGATGGGGCCGTAAATTTTGGTGCTTGGAAGGAGAGAATGATTTTGCTTCTGCAGGAGAGTGAGTTATGGGACATTGTTGAGAAATCCACAACAAACCCAGTAACAGTACCTACAAATGCTACACTTCTGGCAGCATATACCAAGAAGAGTATCAAGGCTAAAAGAATCATCCTTGATGCCATCAAGGACCATTTGATTCCTCATGTCACGGGGAAGACAAATGCCTATGAGATGTGGGAATCCTTGATGAAGTTGTATCAAAGTACAAATGAGAACCGAAAGATGATTTTGAGAGAGAAATTGAAGAGCATTAGAATGACCAAGGTTGAAAATGTGGTCACATATCTTACCAGGCTAACACAGGTAAGAGATGAACTTGGTGTTTTTGGGGAGGCCATTGTTGACAGTGACCTTGTGAGGACAGCATTGAATGGGGTGACCAAACAATGAGTTGTTTTTGTTGAGGGCATTATGGCAAGGGAGAATCTTCCCAAGTGGGAACGTCTTTGAGATGACTTTGTTCAGGAGGAAACCCGAAGAGAGTATGTGCATGACAGTTCATCTACTGGTAATGATGAGGAGAATGTGGCTCTTGCTGCTAACAGCAAGAAGAAGTTCAAAAAGGGTCCTAAGGCAGGGAACAAGCCGAAGGATGAAGGTAAGAAGGACATGAGCAAAGTCAAGTGCTTTATATATCACAAGTTTGGGCACTATGCGGGGAAGTGTCCTAATAAGAAGAAGAAACAGATTGCACCTTCAGCTGAGGTGGAGGAGTTTTCCACCAAGTTCGATAAGGAGTTTTCCTTTGTGGTGTGTCTTTCCACCAGAGCCACACATTCCAGTGTTTGGTATATTGATAGTGGTGACTCCCGCCATATCACAAGTGTTCGTGAGCATTTGACAGATCTTACACAGATTGGTAATCTTGAGGTAGTGCTTGGAGATGACAGGGTGGTCAAGGCAGTTGGTAGTGGGATAGTATCATTTCAGAGGGAGTCTCAACCTCCCATGTTGTTGAGAGATGTCCTATATGTTCCTGGCTTGAAGAACTTGATTTCAGTTTATACTATTGAGGAGAGGGGGTATGAGGTGTTATTCTGTGATGGACAGGTGCTCCTATTTCCCAAGGGGTCCAGTATCACTTCGGCCAAAGTGATTAGGACTCGACATGAGAAGTTGTACAAGCTCATGTTTCAGCCAGCTAGTGCATTGTATCATACTACCAGCAACAGTGATCTTTGTGAGCTATGGCATCGGAGGATGGCCCATTTGCATCATGGGGCTCTGAGGATACTGAGGGAGATTGTGACTGGAGTGCAACAGTTTAGTACAGAGCACCAGGAGTTGTGCAAGGGGTGTGCTTTGGGAAAGTACACCAAGACTGCTTTTCCAAGCAGTGACAGCAAAGCAGCAGGTATAATTGATCTAATTCATTCTGATGTATGTGGTCCTATGTATTCTATATCATTGAGTGGTTTTTTGTACTATGTCATATTTATTGATGACTTCTCTTGGAAGTCTTGGATTTGCTTCATGAAGACCAAAGGACAAGTCTTCATTCGGTTCCAAGAGTTGAGTACTGAGGACAGATAATGGGGGTGAGTATACCTCCAAGGAGTTTAATGACTTCTCTGCAGGAGAGGGCATCAAGAGGGAGTTGATTGTTCCTTACAACCCACAGCAGAATGGGGTTGCTGAGAGGAAGAACAGGGCCATAGTTTGGGCTGCGAAAGCCATGTTGCATGATCAGGGGTTGTCACTCTTTCTTTGGGTTGTGGCATGTTACATTGCAGTTTATCTACAGAACAGGAGTCCACACAGAGCATTGGGGGATAAGACTCCTAAGGAGGCTTTCTCTAGGAAGAAACCTGAGGTTGGGCACTTTAGGATTTTGGGGTGCCTTACATATTCACATCTCCCTTCTGAGAAGAGGACAAAGCTCCCCACGGCAGAAAAGGGGATTTTTGTTGGGTATAGTGAAACTTCAAAGTTTTTCCACATATACATTCCTTCCTTGAGGAAGACAGTTGTGAGAAGGAATGTGAGATTTGAGGAGGATAAAGCCTTTAGGAAGTCACGAGGGACTGAGAAGGGTGAGCAATCATCACCTCAGATTCAGGTGAGTCCACAGTAGACTTCAGTGACACTGAGTTTAGGTCCACCAGTTTCGGTGACGACTGGTCCACAGGGCACAGGGCCACATATGCAAGGATCACAAGTTACTGATCCTCAAATTTCAGGATCGTATGCTCCAAATTCTACTTCAAGTTCACAGTCTTCAGGTGATGGGGTTGAGCAGGTGGAGTCCCCTCCACGAGACACTACTTTAGAGAGGAGGAAGCCCATGTGGCTTCAGGACATTCTGAAGGAGGCACAGGGTTCTGTGGGGAATTCCAAGCAAGTTGGGAGAGAGAGTAAACCTCCTGAGAGATTTTGCAGCTATCTTGTGATGGTGAGCAGCATCAGGGAGTTTGAGCCTTCCACTTTTGAGGAGGTTGCTAGCAGACAGGTTTGGAGAGATGCCATGATGGAAGAGTACAATTCCATCATGAAGAATGATGTCTGGGAGGTTGTTCCTAGACCTGAGGGGAAGTCAGTGGTGACTTCTAGGTGGCTCTACAAACTCAAATATGTTGCAGATGGCAGTATTGAGATGTACAAAGCTCGTTTCATGGCTCAGGGGTTCTCACAGGTTATGGGAGTTGATTATGATGAGACCTTCGCTCTGATTGCTAGATATACCTCGGTCAAGGCAGTCATCTCTATTGTAGCAGAGATGGGTTGGAAGATCCATCAGATGGATGTGAAGACCGCATTTCTGAATGCTCTCATACAGGAGGAGGTGTACATTGAGCAGCCATTGGGCTTTGAGGTGCATGGGAGAGAGTCTCAGGTGTGCAAACTGAAGAAGGCATTGTATGGGCTGAAACATGCTGCCAAAGCTTGGTATTCTAGGATTGATGCCTACTTGCAGCAGTTGGGCTTCGAAAAGAGTGAGACGAATCCCAACTTGTACTTCATTGTGGTTGGAGAGGATCCTCTCATACTCTTACTATATGTTGATGATCTTTTCATTACAGGGGTTGAGAGACTCATTACTAGCTGCAAGGAGAGCCTTGCTTTAGAGTTTGAGATGAAAGATATTGGACTGATGCATTATTTTTTGGGGTTGGAGGTTTGGCAGGACCCTAGACACATCTTTCTGGGACAGGGGAAGTATGCTTTTGACATTCTGAGGAGATTCCAGACGGGGGATTGTAGGCCCATGTCCACAACCATGATTACCAACTGGAAGAAGCTCCATGCTTCTGAGTCACAGTTGGTTGATCCCACTTTCTATCGTCAGTTGATCAGTTCGTTGATGTATTTGGTCAACACCAGACCAGATATTTGTTTTGTTATCAACACTCTAAGTCGGTTTATGGTGGAGAGCCTAGGAGAGTGCATTAGGTGGCAGCAAAACATGTGCTCAGGTATATTTGTGGCACTGTGGATTATGGCATGGACTATCTGAGAGGGGATGGAGTTCGATTGGTGGCCTATACTGATACAGATTGGACAGGATGTGTCAGTGACAGAAAAAGTACTTCAGGTTGCTATTTCGATTTGGGCTCAGCAGTGGTGTCTTGGTTCAATCGGAAGCAGAAGTCAATGACTTTGAGTTTTGCAGAGGCTGAGTATATGGCTACCAGTCAGGCCAGTTGTGAGGCCATTTGGCTTCGCAAGTTGCTAGTGGGATTATCTGGTGTGCAGTTGAGACCGACTGTGATTTACTGTGACAATCAAAGTTGTATCAAAGTCTCTAAGAATCCAGTTTTTCATGACAGGTCTAAGCACATTGAGATTCGATATCACTTCATCTAGGACTATGTTTAGAGAGGAGCAGTTGACTTAAGTGAAGGGGGTGAGTGAATGGGCATTCAATCTCAACCACTCATCTAATCCAATCTCAACAGTTGGATTAAGAAACTCTTCATATTCCCTCATTGAGTCGATTAGGTTAAGGAGGCGCCTCATTTTCTCTTGTTAAGAAAATGTTGGAGAGAGTTTGAGACAGAGAAGTCGAGTTGAACCAGAGAGGAAGTTTTCTGAAGGTGGCATGGATTCCAAGACACCAAACTACAGCAGAGAAATCGAGGAGGTACAGGGAAGTTTTGGGTTGTACAGTACGGATTTGTGGAGCCCATACTGTTGTTTTTCTGACACAGAAATCGAGAAGAGGCTGATGCATTTATTCTGGAGAGTTGGCACGCTTTCCTAGGCAGTCGCACTGTACTTCTAGATAGAAATTTGGGTTGTTATAGCACGAATTTTGAGGGAAACCATACAGCAAAGTGCACAGAAATCGAGGAGTTGATCTTTGCATTTGTACAGGAAATTTTGACACGAATTTCGAGTATTTAGCTCTGATTCTAAGGAGGAAACTTGGCAAGATTTTCGAGATAAATCTGTAATTTATTTCTGAAGATATTGACTGTTGTAATAAATTCTCTCTGAGCTCTAAAAATGTAGATTTTTAATGACAAAAATCAGCAAACTGAAATTTCTGTCAAACACTTAGCAACCTAGAGATAACTATCTTCATAAATTTCATAAATGCCTTAAACCCACATTCAGAAATTACCATAAGCATAAATACACATTGCTAAGCAAAATAGCAACGGAAATAAACACAGTGGACAACAACCCATAAAACTCAGAAATTTAGGCAAATGCCAGGGAAAACCCCAATGTGGGGAAACCCAACGAGAGAGAGAGAGATTATTATTCAGCTTCAGAAAAGTACAGAACAGTAGCAAATACACATTTCCAGCCAAGGAAAATACTTCACAACAGCAAAACAGTCCCACTAAATTTTGTCTCAATTTTTGTGCCAAATCCGTATTGTTGTATGTGAAGATTTTTACAGGTCCTATCAGCTTGCCTACTGGATCTGTCTTTGACCACAGTTAGGCTCTAAGTTTCAACTGTTATGTAAAGTATTGTTGCTATTTTAGGACAGCCAATAGTCCATGAACTTCTTGCTGATTTGTTATGGTTGCACTTCCAATTTTAGGTGCTCTAGCATGTAGTTTTAGTAACTAGAAGTTTGCACATGCATACTAAAATAAGTACAAGACACCTAAAGATCTTTACAGTTGAAAATGAACAAATCTAAGAGACTAACACATGCATTTTTGTACACAGGTATTTTTTGTCAACATGACCCTGGATAAAACCCCCCGGGAAAAACCAATTTGGGATATTTGTCTATATAATGATGATCAAAGCAAGAGATACAACAAGTGTAATGAAATACAACGGAACCTGTATACATAGCAAGCTCGTCATGAGTCTTGCCACAAGAACCAGAAAGAGAAATGTCCAAACTGTGGTGCGCCCTCTTCCTTTGTTGCCCTCTGCACTGAACTGAAGCGCCCTAGCTCATCAGTAACCCAATGAAGAAATCCCTCCACAGGAATGTGCTCTCTTGTGTTGCCTCTCCACTGAAACTGTCAGAGATCGAATCCTCCAAGCAGATCTGCTACCAAGTAGCTGCCAGTCCTCTCAACATGTGCGCCCTCCTCCTAGCAGAAATGATCACCAGAAATAAACAAAGCCAAAAACTGAATGTCTCTCTCCACAGAAACAAGCACCCAAGCTCTCCTCTCCCTATGCATCAGATCTCATCTCAATCTGACAAGTCCTCCTCTCATGATGAGCAAATGAAGGAAAACAAATGTTCCCTCCTCCTCAAGATGCGCCCATCCTCCATGAAAATGCTCCCTCTCAGAAATGGAAGCTATGGCTCCATGGAAATGCTCTCCATGCAAACTCAAACCAATCACAAGCTTCTCCTCAAGCTCTCAAGGGTTTTTCTTAAACCCTCATGAAGTGCGCCCTCCTTCTCCTCAAGAAATGCGCCCCTCTTCTCTTCTCCAAAAACTCACAAGTGAAGAATGAGACTCAAAAATATCTTTACCCTCTCTTTAGCCTCCTCATGCCAACCCTAAAAGATCAATGGCCTAGATTAGATCTAGCCAAGTCTAATCAATGGGTGAGATCAACTCCAATAATCTCACTAAGGAAACCCACTTTCCTTAGTTGCTTT